>APFE031700527.1:0-13230 GCA_000404065.3 Pinus taeda | reverse complement strand
ATATCCTTACCTTTACGATGTCATTTCTGCCACCAACCAAACCTTTGAAGCCCAATAAAACTCTCACGACACTCCCTCTCATAGAATAAAAGGATTATGGGAAAAATCCATATCCCTTATGCATAGAAGGAAGGAACATGATTCGAAATGCGACCTGCTACTTAATGTTCATCTACATTGAGTGAAATGAATTTCAGGTCAATTTACTAAGTAGACTAACACATGTATTTTACTTGTCAATCCAGGTTCGTAGACTTGGAAGCACGTCCAAAGTATATGGATATAAGGTAAAGTCAATTTCGGAAGGCAAAGTTCAAAGGTTAAGGGAAATGCATATTACAAATAAGTTCCAAGTTTAAAGAAACTAAAAAGTCTCTAATTCAAGAGGTAGTAAGGGAAGGAAGAGGCTCCTAACTTCGGAGGTCCTCTTTGTCCTTCCCCACAATATTGTCCTCAAGAAGAGAAACTAAAGAGAAATAGTTTGTGATGTGCAGAAAGCAAGAGAAGAGGCTCCTAACTTAGGAGGTCCTGGTTTTCCTTCCTCACAATTCTACTCCAACAACATTACCGTTGCATCAAATCATAAACTGGAATTCAAGAAACAATTCAAGAAATGGAAAAGGATGATTTTTAGTTGTGATTCATAATTTAATAGAAAGATAATTTAACTTAAATCCTAAGTTTTCCTTTCATATGCAAAACAGATCTTAAACCAAAATCATCCATAAATCATACATAAATCATAACACATTTAAGTAATTGAATCATAAAACTGAAACAAGAAATACTGAATGAAAACTATGCTAATTTATACAAAATTTAATCAGAGTGTACTTAGCTTGGTAGGGCCCTCCAACCTTGCATTGTACACCTGAAGAAATATTCAACTACAACTAACTTAATAAAACACTCACAGCATGAACAACAATACAACAATAGAACTGATTCTTCAAATTATCTTAAAAGTCTCCAATAGTCTCAATAGAATATTACACACTTACACTCCTTTTGAATGGTCCATAAACTTTGTTTAAATAAGCAAATCATAAACAAACTTTGCTATAATGGCTCTAACATCCTTATCAATCCTAATCCATCCATACAGGTTGAACTCATAAAGTCTGGTTCACAAAATTAGGAAAATCCCACAAAATAAGAAATCTACCCTTTTTTACTAGGGATTCCTGAATGACAGGTCAAGTTTGACCAGCGTTGACCAAGCCTGGTTTTCTCAGTTTAATGGAACCAATAGGTTTTCCTTCATCTGTGGTTCCCAAGCTTTCCAAATATACGCTCAGATCTTGCCCAGGTGTCCTGCACATATGACTTTAATGGAGCTATTACAGGAATTTTTAATGTAGTCCAAATTTACTCTTAAAACCCTTTTTTTACAAAAATTTCCAAAAATTGAAAAACTTAATTTAGTTACCTGAATATGAAAAATAAGATAAAATAAGGCATATATAGGTGAAATAGGATGGAATATGGTGGTAAATAGATGGATTTAGGATAGGCAAAAATGACCAAAATTGAGGGCCAACATCTCCCCCTTGCCGATGTTCAAGCATGTCCTCATGCTTGCTTCCTCCATTTTGATCTCCTAAGTGATGATGCCCCTAATGTTCCTGATCTTGTAGCATCTTCCAGTGCATCCTGAAGGAGAATGTCAATATCCTCATGTTTCTCTTCTTTGTAGATGACATTCTTGACTTTTCCTCCTTCCTTTTCTCTGTTTTTCTAAAAAGAAAATCCATCCTTTCTCTTTAAAATGTTGCCCCTTGTGGTATTGTTCTCCTGTGAGTGGAAAATTTGTTGCTTGGACAATGTATTATGGAGTAATAGGAACAAAAATACCTCCTACTTTGGTTTTCTCATTATCAAAGTTAGCTATAAATTCCTCTGTTATTTTTCCTCTGTGCCCATTAAATTTTCTTAGGAATTCTTTCTATTGTTTCTCTACTCCAGTTTTCCAATTGAAACCCATTTGGTTCAATCCTACTTCCCATAGTGAAATCTGGGTGTCTTTTTTCCCTTTGGTTTTTGTACCAATGTAACAGTAATCTCATGACACAACAATAACTCTATGTTTTTTCTTTTCTTATAATTTTCCAATGTTTTAACCCCGTGCAGAAAATTACCTGCATACGAATTCTAAAACACAAAAAATAAACAATGCGAGATCATAACACATAAAACACATATACACAGAGATTTTCCCTTGGATACCAAAACCGGGACTACCAGATTGATTTTTCATTAGTTTCCTTTCATATGTTACAATACATATATACACATGCCAAAACATCCAATACCATGGAACGAAAAACCATCGTGCCCAAAACCGTGTGCTAAAACCATGCACAAAACCATAGGTAGGTTCGTCCCACCTAATATAGGGTCCAAAAAAAATTTCCCCCGAGTGCTGCCTCAGACCCCGTAGAGGGGGGCTCCCCGCCCCCCTCAAGCCCCCTAGATAGGGGGGCTACCGCCCCCACTGTGACCCTCTGCTGCACAATCAACACAAGAAGGCCCACCCCCCCACCATCTCTAACCCCCCAGTTAACTAGGGAGGCTAGTCATGGAAAGAAGATAACACAACCTGTTGGGTAGCAAATTCCCTGCATAACGGTCTTGGGGCTCAAAAGCTTGAAATTTTGGGTAAAGGCATGGCAAAGACTCTGTGGTATGCGCAGAGAGCGAAAGTGTAATGAGCCAAGTCAAAGGTTTGCCCACCCAAAAAGAATGTAAATTGAGTCGGCCTACCCATGGTCCGCGGATCATGGAAATGTGTAAATAGAGCAAGGTTCTAGAGTTAGGAGTCAGTTTTTGGTATGTACTTTTGGATCTGGAATGTAATGGGTTTTTGAAGAAAGAAGTCTTGAAGTGTCTGTAAGTCCAAGTCGAGGGTGTTGGTGGGTAGATAGAGGCTCTGTAGCTGTGTGTGCAGAGGCCTGGAAGAGTCCGCAACTGTGTGCGTGGACCCCTGCAGTTGAGTGCGTAGGGCAGATCTGGTTGTATTAGCGAAAGAATTGAATAAAGATAAGTTGGTTCTGAAATACTATGTTGAATCTAAATTACTATGGATCTAGTTAATTTATGGTTGATATATCTGTTTGATCTATGTGCTTATGCTTATATTATGAGTTTATGCAAATCTATATCTTTTTTGGTTGCGCAAACTAGTCATCTCTAGTAAATGTTTACTTAAAGGTCGTAAACCGTAGATCTGATCTATAAGAGCTCACTAATAATAAGTATTAAGGAATTTCCTAGTTCCGGATCTACGCGGAAGCGGAGTGGCGCGAGGCCACAGTGCAGTGCGCGAACCCTCCAGACCACGTCAAGACATCCCAAGGGTGCGGAAAGCTGGTTCCAGTACCCTCCCCTGCTACCTCAGGTTAGACCTCAATCCATGCTCCGCGGGCTATTGCCAAAAGGGCCGGTAGCTATGGGATTCGTTTGGCTAAATAACTCTTCTGAACCTAGGTCAGGCCCATATAAGCCAACAAATGGTTCCGTTGCTGGGAATGAGATCTACTTAAGGGATGTCTGATGTCGGAACACTTGAACCCTACAAAGAAAGAGCTTGAAGATTGGTTGGATCAGAAGCTTTGTGAGTTTGTGGTTCAGGAAAATAGAAATCCGCGGATATCAGAAGAAAGGTGGTTGGATCGTTACATATACACAGAGATCCACGGGATCTTCTTCGCATCATTCTCTACAGAGTTGTACTAGTGGATCACGAGTTTAGCTGATAGCATGGGGAGGTGCAGACTAGATCGACCTATTGTGTGGACTCCATAATTGGTGCCCAGGTTAGAAGCATCTGAAGACAAAATTGCACACGCAGTAGATCACTAGTTGGATTAGGTAGTAGGAGGGTTTATCACTAAGCTCACGATAGACACAACTGTGAGTTATAGTGAAGCAGAAAGGCGCTTTCTCCAAGGACCCCTGGGTAAGTATATCAAATCGTTGAATACTTGGATTAAGATGATATTGTTTGAAAAACAGATTATGTGTGTTTATTGATGTATAGCGTAACGTGGAGCGGAAGTGGTTACCAAGGAACCCAAGGATTAGAGAACAACCCTCTGATTTCCATTTTGCGAGAAAGCGAGGAAGAACTCGCACAGTTCTCTCCGAGAAGCATAGTCCGGTTGATTGGGAAACACATCCCCCTGATACCACCACCTTCCACGCCATCACCTACTTCACCTACATCAAATCCATCTTCATCGACTCCACCTCCACCTCCACCACCACCGAAGGTTGGGATGGCGAGCGTAATCAAGTTACCGTATTTAAGGGTGCAGGAAATGAGGAACGAGGTCAGTTCTGGTTTGTGGTAAGGGCTGTATGGGAAGCCCGAGGCATAACAGATGATAACATAAAAAAGGCTACTCTGGTTAGCGCGCTGGAGGACCACGCGTTGACGTGGTATATAAAGTACTCAAATGATCATCTAAATGCGGGAATAATGACAATCCAGGATGCATTGAACAAGGAATTTGGTCGGCCAAAATCAAAGACATAGTTAGTCATTGGGTTGAAGGAGATTGCAATGTTACCTGGCAAAACCCCATGGGACCTGGATCAGAGATTGAAAAGCACAATTCGCGAGGCTAACATGACACTGACGGATGCACAGCACTGCGCTTGGTTTGTGGCATCTTTGACACCACATCTGAGGACAGCACTATGCCAGCAAAAGATCTCAACCCAATCCAAAGCATTAGAAACAACAATGAGGTTACACAAAACCCCAATCTAGGATCCGGGGTTGGGAGTTTAGCAAATCCACGTGCAAATACAAAACCTATGCTTAGAGATGCGAAGTTTGAAGCAAGGACATGCACCTTGGTCAGAAGTACGCGAAGAGGTGTGGTGTATCAAATGTAAGGGTGATCCAGGTGGATGTTGGTGCCCACCCACCTATCCCATTTGGACCCCCACAACTGTCTCTTTCAATTTTTTAGTTTCTTAAATTGTAGCACAATTTACTATTTTTAGCAGTTTTTTCAGGTCCTGAACTTCCAGAGCCGTTTTGAGGCCCTGAATGACGTTTTTTTGGGGAAATATAGGGGCAACATCCCTTCCCAAAGTGGTAGTGCTCGGATAGATCGTTTTAACGAGCTATTGTACGCGTCAAACAAAGATCGTATGCCAAAGTTACAACCCCAGGAAATTGATGTACCAATTTACCCAAACAGGGCCCACAATTTGGTGTTTCATCTTCTAGGGTTAGGTTTTGGGATGTTAAGGGTTTTCCATTGTTTCTCAACAACAAATAGGCCTTCGAGCCTCATTGTAAGACAGTTCAGAGGCATGTAGCTGCCACATCTGAGATAAGCTACCATCGCCCTAGCTGGTTTATTTCCAACTCTATTTGTAAACATATTTCAGTATTTTACATTAATGAAATGGAGTATTATTTCCACTACATCTCTGTGTTTATGGTTATCTTTGTAATTTTTTACGTTCCTTTCTAAATCCAAATTACTGGTATTAGAGCGGTCTACTTTTTCTCTATTTTTCTTTGCATGTCCCCAACGAGGTCAAGATATAAGGAGTTAGGGCTTGAACCGGTCGAATCTTTGCATGACCAGCCTTGCAAATCCCAATGGCCTCCCATGAAGGATGAGAAGAAAGACGAGGGGGTAGGAGATCCTATCAAAATCTTGCTCAAAGAAGCCCTCCAGTGACAAAGGAATGCGATGATGGACAACTTTTCATAGATCCTTCAGTGGATACCTAGAGGCGACGCATCGGCTTCCAACAGCTACTCTGGAAATGCCATGCCCTTTAAGGTACATGTTAATTTTGAAATCCCCATCTTCGAGGGTCAAATAGATGCAGATGCCATAGATAAATGGTTAAATCTAATAGATGGGTATTTTTCTGTTCATGAATTTTCGAGTCGGGAAAAGATTGTTTTCGCTCTTCTCAAAGCAGTCCCTCGCGTCAAGGACTAGTGGGAAACCTACTGTGAGCAGAAGAATGTAAGTACGGGCTCGCTATTTTCAGCTGCACCCACTTGGGATTCATTCCGGGATGTCGTAAAGGAGCAATACTACCCTGTCAAAATCTATGAGGACAAATACATCAAATGGACCCCACTACGATAGGGACGAGACCAAGATGTGCCAGAGTTCACAAACATTTTTCATACCCTTCGTACACAGTTGAGTATCAAAGACTCTGATCTGCATCTGGTACTCAAATACTACATAGATACATCCAAGAAGAGATGGAGTTCCTGAACATCTCCTCGCTCGGCATTGCGTACCGATACGCTGTCAAAATCGAGCAAAAGTTCAAATAGAAGAAGCGAGACTTTGGATCTGCAAATTCGAAGCCCAAAGGACAAAGCCAAGGTGGGGTGACGCAAGACAACTCATTGAAGCCACAAGAAAAGAACAACACCACGACGCCAAAGAAGGACACAGGAAAGTGGTGTGAGTTCCATAAGAGTCCCACTCATAACACAAGTAAGTGTCGGACCAAGCAGTCGCTGGTGGTCGAGTTAAAGGCTTCCGAATCAGATGCATGTTCCGACCTTGAGCCAAAACCTGACAAGGGGAATGGAAAAGGGAAGCAGATCATTGATGCGGATCCCAGCACCACTGTTGCCACCTCAAAAGTCCAAAAAAATGAGCCCGAAAATCCAGAGGGAGGGGAGCATCTTTTCCACTCACAGATGTGGGTGAAGGGTTCGCCGCTGCAGTTCATTGTCGACAATGGCAGCCAAAAGAACCTCGTTTCAGCAGAGTTCGTGAAGCGGTTGGGCCTACCGACTACACCACACCCATAGCGATACAGTATTGGGTGGCTTCATGAAGGACGAGATCTCAAAGTCCGCCAGCAATGTCGCCTTCCTTACAACATCAAGCCCTTCACAGACGAGGTATTATGTGATGTTACACCTCTAGATGTTTGTGATGTACTATTAGGCCAGCCATAATTGTGGAGGCGACATGCTGTGTGTGAGTCAAGGCCTCGTGCTGTTATTATTTCTTTGGTTGATTCATTATACTGGATACTAAAGGTAGCCCCATCTACCACCACCTCTTTGATCACTGCTAAGAAGGGTAGCAACCTAATCTCCTAGACCCAGAAAGTCATCTGTCTGGTTCACTCCCAAAGTAAGGGGAAGATCGTCACCACATCCATGACCCCTGTGAAGGGTTCCTCCATGCAACAGCAGCAACAAAGGGATACCATCATGACATAACACTGGAACAACTTCTCCTCACCCACAAGGGTACCACAAAAGCTTCAAGTGGGCATCAAGGTCTGGTTACATCTGCAGAAAGAACGCCTTACAAGAGCCCATCAAAAGCTCTGACCATTCCGACATGGTCCTTATAGCATTACCAAGGCTATGGGAAACAATGCTTTGGAGCACAACATTTCTCCATTCGTTCACTTGCACCGAGTGTTTAATGTGGACCATCGTCGACCATGCTGCTCACCATTACTGGACACATCAGAGATTGCAGAACAACGCACCAGGGACCAAGTTCAGCAGCAGCTTCCTCATCTCATGGAGGAACTCAACGTAATTGGGACCATTGCTTTCTAAGGGGGGAGGAATGATCTAGGTGGATTTTGGTGGCCATCCACCTATCCCATTTGGACCCCCACAATTGTCTCTTTCAGTTTCCTAAATTGTAGCACAGTTTACTATTTTTAGCAGTTTTTCGGGTCTTCAACTTTCGAAGCTGTTTTAAGGCCCTAAACTACGTTTTTGGGAAATCTGGGGGCAACAACAATCCATCCCAAAGTGGTAGTGCTCGGATAGATCTTTCTAACGAGCTATTGTACGCGTCAAACAGATATCGTATGCCAAAGTTACAACATCGGGAAATTGATGTACCAATTTACCCAAACGGGGCCCACAATTTGGCATTTCATCTTCTAGGGTTAGGTTTTTGGACGTTAAGGGTTTTCCATTGTTTCTCAACAATAAATAGGCCTTCGAGCCTCATTTTAAGATAGTTCAGAGGCATGTAACCGCCACATCTCTTCTCAGAGATAAGCTACCATCACCCTAGCTGGTTTATTTCCAACTCTATTTGTAAGCATATTTCAGTATTTTACATTAATGAAATGAAGTATTATTTCCATTGCATCTCTGTTTTTATGGTTATCTCTATAATTTGTTGTGTTCCTATCTAAATCCAGATCAAAGGGCTAGGGCCACGATAAGGATCACTGTCCGGTCTTTACAAATTATATGGCGGCGGGGGGACCAATGCCATTGTGACTAGAGGTTCAGGCAGGGCCAAGCGCGGCACTCGCACTATGGTGTGCGATCTATCAGGTGGGAGGAAAGCATGCCACAGACAACTGTCATCCATTACAGAACCTGAGACAACCCCCCCCACCCCCCAACAGTTATTCTGCAACTTTTGTAGGACCATTGGCCATGATGAAAGAAATTGTCGAAGTTATGAATTGTTGATGGATCGAATGCCTGCTTATAGGATGCAGATGGAGGCGCGTGGGCAGGATCCCGCCGAAGCAATAACACGGGGTGGATTTCAAGGACGTAGGCGCAGACGAGGGGGAATGGGACCTAGACGCAGATGGGGACAATTAATATGTTATAATTGTGGGGGACCAGGGCATTATGCACGTGATTGCACAAACCCTACCAGAGCCTGTTGCCCGTACTGTTACCAGTTTAACCACGAACCAGTCGATTGCCCCACGCTAATTGCTCAAATGTGGGAAAAAGGGGTGCTTACGGCTACGCCCACTTAGAACGTCCAAATGATGAAGGCTGAGCTACGCAAGGAAAACCCTAACGTGAATATGATGCTCAGAAGTGGTGCAAGTATAGGAGAAGATAAGGGGAAGCAACTAGAGGAGGATGCATGGGTTCATAGGGCCCCTACAAAACAACCAGAATTTGATTTGGAGCGCGCGAAGGAAACTTTCATGGAAGCCAAGAAGCGCTTCACGGAAGCTTCTACGTCAGGTAGTAAGGAGTCAACGAAGCCGGAAAGGGATACTTCTATGCTAACTACGTTCTGAGAAACATGCATGAAGCTACTAAGGGATACTAACACGGTGAAGGGATTGCAAGAGTTGATAACCAGGTGCACAGGATCAGATGAACCTCGAATGGTCCGAAAGCTAGGCAAGCATGTGTTGCGCACTGGACGGGAAATGCGATTGACTACCCAGATTGGGGACTATGAGATGGATCATGTTGTTCTGGACTTGGCGTCAGACGCAAATGTCCTACCTAAACAGACGTGGGAGCGCATGGGCAGGCCTGCACTACAATGGTCTCCTATCCAATTGTGGATGGTGAATCAACAAAATATCTTGCCTATGGAAGACTGCAAGGAGTTACAGTAGATATTGACGGTGTAAGTACACAAACCAATTTTGAGGTCATAGAAATTGTGGATGACAGTAACCCATATCTTGCATTGTTAGGAATAGATTGGGCAATGGATATGAATGAAGTCATCAACCTAAGAAACGAAAAATGATATTCGAGAAAAAATCTCTCTGCGTAGTGGTTCCGCTGGACCCAGCCGAACGGGCGCGTTTTACCGAACCAATGTGCGACGAGGGCAGTGACGATGAATTGGACTATATCTACCAGATCACAGCATAGGCCCAGGACCGAGTGAATCCAACAACTGACGAAAGAATCTCATGGTACCGTGACATTTCCTGCACCTTGGACTTAGATGAAGAGATTGAGCAATGGCAGAACCGACTACATGAGGTAAAAACACTAAACTATAACAGGATGGTTAGGGAGCGACTAGTTGATGAGGATGCCACGAAGGAGGAGGAACCAGTTGACCCATGCCAAACGACGAATCTGAGAAAAAGGCTGCAAGATGGACCCGCGAAGACACCGTGCGTGACAATTGTTCACGAATGGAATACATGCCAAAAGATTCAGCGCGAATGTCAGAGGTAGGTGTGCATACGGGTTAGAGGGCAATCCAGTTCACTAGTAGTCCGCGATAAAGTCAGGAGGGGAACAAGGGGAAGCATGCTAAGTGTTTGTTTGAGAAAACGACCCACTGGGAAGTTACGGATACCACGGGTACGATGGGCCTATAACAGAAGAAAGGCACATATGAGAGTGTCAATAATTAAATAGGAGGGAGCCCAGAATAAGCGAGGTAGGAGTAGGCCTCACGAAATTAAAGCACTGTGGGCACGACTAAGAAAGAAAAGCAAACTAGTCAGGGAGGAAATCAACAAGATGAAAAGTAGCAATGCCCATGGAGGCTGCACGGGTCTACACCTAAGGGAATCAGGCCCGGTCAAGTATCCCGCAAAATGGGAACGAGTCACGACCCTGTTATCATGGCTGCACTCGCACCTACGGAAGGGTACACCCCACACAACAGTGCACGAAGAACTAATGGCTACAAAGACACTCGGAAGGTGCTCGCAGCCTCAGCTAGTAGGAAAAAATCACACCAGGGGTGTGACCATATGACATGCAGTAGGCAGCACAGTCTTCGCGCCCCAAGCATTTGAAAGGAGGCGTGGGACTATAAACAATTCTGCGGGAGGCCGGCGTGGAAACAAGGTTCGGTACAGAGTCATTTGGTCCACAAGCTCGCGGTTGCGGCCGACGGATTGCGCTACCTCGCGGAAAGGTCGAGAGGTGACTGTTAAAACCACTGTTCTTGATAAGAAAGTCGAGCTACGTCAGGGAGGAGCGGGCGGTGAGCCATTAAGACGAAAGTTACAAGCCAGATATGAAAAGATATGCCGCTTAGACGTTGTTAATAAACTAGAAAGGGAGGGAAGGGATCCATTCAAAATTACATGTTCCTCTAACAACCTGTGGACGACACTAGGATGTCTAAGATTTTAACCAGTAACGACCAACAAGGACTCAGGTACCAGGTATTCCATGAGTACCATGGCAAGAACCCGAGCACAGTTCACGGAAGAACTATAGTCCACTCAAGAGGAGCTAGATGAAGCTGCCCCAATCCCCGAGCTCCCGAAATCCCCACGCACTCCGCGGCCTCGAAAAAACAAGCAGATAATGGGGCCAGTCAGGATATTGTCGAGATTCAATAAGTTACCAGGAGCTGAAAAGGGCAAAGAAATCACCACCGAACCTAAGGAGGACGATGAAGATTTGCAAGCTTTAATCGATCAGATTGACGCACAAGATGAGGACAAAGAGGATGCTTTCCAAATACCTTCACAACCCCCATATATCTCCCTATGGACCTGGACGACCAAGATATTGAAGGACTTGGACGCTGCAAAGGATACGCTCTAGACCCCCCTTCTTCTGGATGAGATAAGGTTCGATGGGTTGCCGCTAGGCTGAGTTTCGAGCATTAAGTTCGAAGATTGGGACCTTGCAGATAGTGACAAGTTCCTCGAATTGGCTGAAGACAAATTACTACCGCAGAAGTGGTTACTAGGTGTGGAGAGGGCTGGATTACTTAATCGAAGTTGGATACCTCACTATCACCGTGCGACTATCACCATCTTTGTTATCCGGCAGTTACTATGTCTAGTACATGATGGGTATCTTTGGTTGGAGGAGCCAATTCCTATCACAGCTGATTTGGTACATCGGATTACCCACTTGCCTGTAAAAGGGAATGACCCCACAAACATCGTTGGAACAAGTAGCGATGTGGGTCTTGCCAAAACAATGAAGGCTAAATATAAGTTGGAGAAGCGGAAGTGGGGATATGCAATAGCAAGCATCAAAGATTGAGGGATGTGAATCGCCACCCAGTTACTAGCCAGTAAACTAATGAGGAGATGCTGTGCAAATGAGGTGCTAGCTCCCATCATTACGCTTGTAGAACAGTGCGCGAATTGGGTTCAGTTCAACTGGGCGCAGTTCTCATGTGATGAATTTTTGACAAATTGTCAGGAAGCACAGGACAAAGGTAAGACATTTTATTATGCATGGTTGCTACTATCAATCCTTCTGGTTGCAGGAGAATTTCCGCAGGGTAGCCAGTTTCCCAGCGTTGGAGATAGCCTACCGGAAGCAGTGCGGTATACTTCGCTTCGAGCTACAAAGGACGCAATGAGGGTTTCTAACATCAAGGTTTTTTGGACCTTCATGGAGGGGAGTATCCGGACACGGATCACTTGCAGGCCACGGATGTCTCCAACAATCTACAACAATTTGCAAAGCACGACCAAGTTCAAAGTAGACATGCATAACCTATATATCTGGGAGCGGAAGGATCCGAAGTGAGCATGGGTCACACTTTCGTTCTTTGCAATAGATGATGTGATTTACGAGGTATTGGGAACATGGCCTCCAGAATTGCACGCCCCAGACAAGGTTGTACTAGAAAATTGACAGCGCAACAATGAAAAAAGGAACTCCGGTAGCGACTCACTCAATTGGCAGAAAAGACCCATTAGGGACAACAAGCAGCTTTGTAGAAGGAGGCAACCACGAAAATGATAGCCGAAGGCATCTCAAAACAGGACATGTAATAGGAAAAGGAGATACAGGAATGCACAGACCATATTATAGAATCACCCCAGGTCAAGCGACCGCGCAACAAGGAATCACCGCACACAGGCAAAAAAGTCAAAGACAACCAAAGCTTTGGAAAAAAAGTTTATTGATGTAGAAATTTTGAATAATTTAACACATATTCAATGGAGATTATCCTGATCATGTACTATTGCGGAAAACATACACAATACATAAGCTCCTCTACATTGATCATCAATATAGCAGCATCAATAACAATAAAACATCAAGAGCATTCACACATTAACACAGTATGTATCCCGGGGAAAGCAACTCGCTAAAACCCCAACTATGTGTATATGAATGATTGAGTCATGTAACATTACACAGCATAATACTTCTCACAAGTATCTCCACCTCTGTTACACACAAATTAGCTTAGATCTGAATCAATCACTGGCTCAAATCTCCTCCGCTGCTTGCCTGCCTCCACTGCACAATCCTGCAAGAGAATACTGATGAATGGCTGAAGCAAACTCGTATTTCCTTGGCTGAACCATGCAATCCTCATTGGCATTACTCAATCCCTTGATTGTGCAAGATCTGGTGTACAACTATAGTCACAACTGATAGCAATCTGATTCTCTAACACCTGTCCCTATTGAACTGAACATGCACTGACATGCAATTGAGTTAACTGATGTATTCATTAGTTGCATTATGAGTTAATAACTTTTGAATTAATTAATAACTAATTCACCCAACTC
>APFE031700522.1:11853-30051 GCA_000404065.3 Pinus taeda | reverse complement strand
TGAATAGTTTGATTCCTCCAATGAATCTGGTGCGAGGATATTACGATGCGGGAGACCACATCAAATTTTATTTCCCTACAGATTTTAGCATGACTATTCTTAGTTGGAGCGCGATTCAATATAATCATAAGTATGAAGCTATCGGAGACTTTAACCATGTCAAGGAGATCATCAGATGGGGAACAGACTATATACTTAAGACATTCAACTCCTCTGCCACCAAAATAGATATCATCTATTGTCAGCTGAAGCCAAGCCCAAGAAATGTGTTCCTTGATAGTCAAAAATTTTGCATTATATCTGCAACATGCCCATTTTCAATGTCCTTTCAATTTTCATATTATTTTGTTTTGAATAGGTCGACACTAAATCGAAAACTTCCACAACTCCAGATGATCAGTCCTATTGAACAAGGCCCGAAAACATGGAGTACCTCTGTCCTGTAACACAATGCTCATTCAGTTCACATTTTGTTGCAGAGATGGTTGCCGCACTCGTTATCGCATCGATTGTATTCAACGATGACTCCAATTACTCAAAGAAGCTCGTCAATGGTGCCACTATGTTCAATTTCTCGAGGGATAAGAAGGTAGATATAGCCAAAGTAATTTTGTAATCAATCAATGTTATAATTCCATTGGCTATTATGATGAGTATGTATGGAGTGGTGCATGGATGTACATGCCACTGGGAAATCTTCTTACCTTCAGTCGGTGACTACATTGGGGATTGCCAAAATTGTCAGTGCATCACCGACTTCGTATGGTGTCTTCAGCTGGTGGATACTAAGCTGTTCGGTGCCTAAGTAAGGAAAAATTCCATAAAGATCCTTATTTCAACCTTAATATCTAGAATTTCCAGGCTTTACTACTTTGGTAGAATCTGTCTGCTTTACTTGAGTTTTTGAGTTGGCTATTTTACGTATGGTTTCTTGGATTGGATTGGTTACTTTTAATACATTGAATTTTCACAATAAAATACATATATGAAATATATGGTTGTTAGAAAATTTATTTTGTTTCAGATTAATTTTTTTATTATTAAACAGGTTTGTTTCCGGAAAATTTCTAATTAAGCAATTTTGTTTGTTAATTTATTTTTTATGGTAATATTTATATCTTCGTTGTGACATATGAAGAATTGGACTTTTCCCGAGCTAAATTTTACCTAAACAATACTGAATTTTTTTTCTTAACATGGGATTGAGGTGTGAAACTAATAATAAAGTAGAATTAATTGCATCGTCGTATACATCCAGGATTGGTACATAGGATCTTGACAATTTACAACGTTTAAGGAGGCCCACTTTATACAAACGTCGACAAATGCTTACTTAGTATCTTTCTGGCAATTATCTAATGTTATTGAATCAGTTTCTAAGATCTGCACATTTTAATAACAAACGTAGCCATAATCAAATCCCTTAAAACAAAGAATTCACCATAGGGAATTTTGAAGGAGTTTGTAGGTATCAACTACTATTATACATAGATAATTCAACATGCATGATGGACAAAAAGATGGAAAGGAAAAGCCATCACGTCCCAGCTTATAGTTTAATTTAATGATACAAAAAATCCTCTTTTTTTATTTTTGGTGGCATTTAGTTCTGGGAAATATCAATGGTAGCTGCGACCGGATGAGAGTATACGTAGCGAGGTTAATTGAACATTAAATTGGATCACTTTAATTTCTATTGAAAATAATCAAATTTTTCCAATAGAAAATAAAATAATAAAGAATATATTATATATAACATCAAATATGACTAAAAATTGTAATCAAACAATAATTTATATACTTTGATTTCGATAAAATAGCAAATACATAATTCTTCCAGAGAAATAAAATTAAAATTAAAAAATATAAATATAAATATTATAAAATGTGTAAATAAAACAAATATATAAGAATTAAGATTTCTTTTCATGGATCTACTTAATAATGGATTTGATTATAATTTTAAGAAAATACCCAAGAGAGCTCATCAATACTAATCATTAAATTTTTCTTCATCGAATTCTAGTCTTGGAAAATGCCATTTCCCTAAAGTTCTCACTTTTCTTACCAAAACCACAAAGAATCCTTTCTAGCACATGGAGTAGAATTCCATGACAACATTATAATGAATTGAAAGTATCGTTACACAGGGCTAATATTTTCAATAGCTTAACTCTATCGATTTTGAACCAAAGCAATATTACTTGTCTAATCTGAGTGGAAAGGAAATACTCCACTAAATTTTAATATATTGCATACAGGTTTTGTTAACTAGGCTAAGTATGTTTTCCGATCAAGGTTATTGATGCAGGAGCATCCAAACATAGCCAACAATATGAAAGGTTGTTCACATGTTGCGGCTAAACAAGTTGAAATTCATTGACCTAATGGATCAAAAATCAATTTTACTGAGAGGGTTTGATCTTTCAAGAAATGAGTTGTGTTTCATTATTGTAATGAGTTAGAAATTGTCTTATTTTATGTTCAAGGATGAGTTGTTAGCATATGTGTGAGTTAGAGCTAGGAATTAGAATATTTGTTGTTAGATTTATTAAAAATAGGGATTTATTTGTTAGACACAGTTAGAGTGATATCTGATTTATAAAAGGGAGGAAAAATGTAACGAAGATAGAGAGAGAGGATTGAAAAGTGGATTTAGTAGAGTGACAGCAAAATAGTGTGTGGATTGGATTTCGAGAGAGGTCTTTCATTTTTGTAATCAGGTCCAAGGCTGAGACTCTGTAAGTATTTTATTATGAATGAACAATATTGTGTGTATGATTGATTACCAGTCTATGGAAACCCTTGAATGCTGTCAGATCCTTTTAATTCGGTAGAGTGTTATTTCCTTTCCTATTTTGTGTTTCATGTCGAAATAATGGGTCTTATAGAAGTCTGAGGCCTTTTCTCTAAATCTCATTATTGATTTTCTTAAACCTTGATTGTCGGATCACCTTTATTAAGTCGACAAAGTTTATTATGCAGTTTCAGCCCCACAAGTGTAAAACCCAATTTACACTAAAAATGAGCACAAAACATAGTTGGATTTGGAATCTGCACTTGAAATATCTATAGGCGAGGATATATACCATATCATGTCGGTAAGACCGATATTGGATTGGTGCTTTGAAGCATAAGGAGCTTGTGAATTGGATACGATGACTTGCGATTGGGTGAGTTAAATCGCAACCATTGGATCCCGATCAATCACGACCGTTGGATCGTCGAGCAGTCTCACTATAGTGAGTGGTTATCGAGCGTGTGAAAAGCTATAAGTGGTTTTAGTGATCTAGCAGCCGATTCCATTCAAATGTTTCCACGTAGAAAAGGGAGAAGAGAATAAAACTGTATATCGGGCAGTTAAACCTGGATCTATTGTTCCACCCGAAATCTCTGACAACTGTCAGATCTCACTGATCCAGATCAACAGTTCCAAAGCATCGTCACATTTACTTTCAGTGTACAATAAGCATGCCAATGTAAAAGGTTAAATATCAATGCTTTGCCTTGTTTTTTAATGTATTTCATGAAAAAGGAAAACGGCCGGGTTATAGTTTAAATGGGATCCACAGGGTGATTTTTGAGTTTTCTTGAGTTCTCCTTCTGCGCTACGTCATTTGTGGTATCATAGTAGAAGAAAGGGTTGTTTGCAGTGAAAATGCCGCGAAGGAGAGGAGTTGGCCTTGGTCGAGGAAGACCTAAAGCAAATGCAATTCTACTGCAAGAGGTCTGGAGTCTTCGTACGAGAATGGAGACAATTGAGACTACCCAGAGAAGAGCACCTGATGAAGGAGATGAATGTTCTTTAGAAGAATCTCCTGAGGAGGAAGTAGACGAAGACAATGAAACTACTAAGGCCATCAAGATGCTGGCGAAAGTAGGCGGAAAACCTAAGGTGGAAATCCCTATGTATGAAGGGAGTTTGAATGCAAAAAAGCTAATGGATTGGATCAGATCCTTAGACAAGTACTTTGACTATGAAAAGGTTGATGAGAAGAAGATGGTAAAGTTTGCAGTTACGAGATTGAGGGGTCATGCAACTATCTGGTGGGATGAGGTACAAACATGAAGAACGAGGAAAGGGAAGTCCAAGATCAAGCAATGGGAGAAAATGAGAAGTAAAATGAAAACCAATTTTTTCCTAAAGATTATCAGTTAAATCTTTTTAAACAATTTTAAAATTTAAGGCAAAAATGAATGTTTGTTAAAGAATACATAAAAGAGTTTTATAGATTGAGTATTAGGGCAGGACATGCAGAAGATGACATGGAAAAGGTAGCTAGATATAGCAATGGTTTAAGGTATGATATACAAGATGAGATTAGCGCGTTGAGTCTGAAAACTATTGAAGATTCCTATCAAGCAAGTTTGAAGGCAGAAAATAACATATTGAGGAAACAGAGTCAAACGAATATAGGAAGAAGCTCCGTAAGAGGTAGAGGAACTACCAGACCAAAGGGACAACAACGTCAACATGAAGCAGGAAGCTCAAGTACTAGACCACCACAGAGGGGAGATGTTAATAGAGGAAGATTTGTGCCCAGAGGAAGAGGGTAAGGAAGAGATGATCGGTGCTATACATGTGGGGAATGGGGACAGATGTCATAGGACTATCCTCATAATAAACCAACAAGTTACAGGAGTGCGAATGTGGCTGAGGCAAAGCCAGATCCACCTTGACTTGTGGAAAAGCAAGAACTCCGTGAAGTAGTTGAATCTTTGTTGTTGAGAATGACTTTGCTTAGGGCAAAGTTGGTGATTAGAGAACTAGCACAGAGGAAGAATTTGTTTAGAACTACTTCTAAATCCAAAGGTAAGTGTTGTAAAGTAATAATTGATAGTGGAAGCACTGAAAATATTGTTTCTACAGAGATGGTGGACAAGCTTGGACTGGAAAAGACCATGCACCCTACTCCTTATAAGGTATCATGGTTACAGAAGGAACATCAGATTATTGTGACTGAAATATGCAAGGTGGAAATACAAATTCGTAGGTATAAAGATGTGATATTATGTGATGTAATTCCCATGGATGTATGCCATGTATTGGTAGGAAGATCGTGGAAATTTGATCAAAAATCTATTCATGATGGAAGGAGAAACACTTATACTCTGGAGAAGGATGGAACTAAACATATATTGTCGCCATTGAAGGACGATGTTGACAAAGGAACACCTGGAAGTAGTATTATGCTGATAAGTGGAAAAGAGCTACTGCAGGAAATAGTGAAGAATAAGGAGTTTCATTTTTCTATTGTGAGAAGACCAAAGGTAATTTTGACTTCCAGAAACATGGATGATTTGCCTGGAGAAGTTAAAATTCTATTAGATGATTTTGCTGATATTATTGTGGATGAGTTGCCAAATGCATTGCCACCAATGAAGAGTATTAGTCATCATATTGACCTAATACGAGGATAAATGTTTCCAAACAAAGCAGCATACAGATTAACTCCTCAAGAGAACACAGAAGTTGGAAGATAGGTGCAGGAGTTGATGGATAAGGCGCTAATCAGAGAAAGCCTTAGTCCATGTGTTGTACCAACAGTACTTAGTCCAAAGAAAGGAGGATAATGGTGCATGTGGATAGATTTTAGAGCCATCAAAAAAATCACAAGAAGGTATAGATTTCCTTTACCATACATGGATGATTTAATGGACTGTTTGAGTGGACAAAAATATTTTACTAGAATAGATTTGAAGAGTGGATATCATCAAATAAGAATTCGAGAAGGCAATGAGTCGAAGACTGCATTTAAAACAAATAGTGGGTTGTATGAGTGGTTAGTGATGCCTTTTGGACTCACTAATGCACCTAGCACATTCATGAGATTAATGAATGAAGTCTTGAAGGAATATGTAGGCAAGTTTGTTATTGTTTATCTTGATGATATTCTAGTTTTTAGTAAAAGTAAGAAGAACATTTAGAGCATCTTAAGTTGTTTCTAACAACTTTGAAGAAGGAGAAACTACTGAAAAATTTGAAGATATGTAGTTTCATGAAGGAATAACTAGTTTACCTGGGATTTGTAGTTTCTAAAGAAGGCTTGAAGATGGATTTAGAGAAAGTCCAAGCAATCTGGAACTGGCCTACTCCCATAAATATATTTGAGGTAAGAAGCTTCCATGGTCTTGCAAATTTTTACAAAAAGCTTATCAAAAGATTTAGTTAGATTTGTGCACCCGTTCTTGAAACAATCAAGGAGATCAATCAGTCATTCAAGTGGACAGAAGTAGCAGATAAAAATTCTAATTTGTTGAAGAAGAAAATCATGGAGGAACCAATTTTAACTTTGCCTAATTTTGAAAAAGTCTTTCAAGTAGAAACAGATGCTAGTGGCGTTGCAGTTGGCGCAATTCTAAGTCAAGAGCAAAGAATGATAGCATACTTCAGTGAGAAATTGAATGATGTAAAGAATAAATATCCTTCTTATGATAAAGAGTTTTATGCTATTATGCAGGTCTCAAAAAAATGGAGACATTATTTGCTGCAAAAATAATTCATATTGTATTCAGACAATCATTCCTTACAGTTCATGAATAACCTGCCGAAGTTGAACCAAAAACATGCCAAGTGGGTAGAATTTCTGTACAGATTTACTTTTTTAATAAAGAACAAGAGTGGTAAGTCAAATAAAGTAGCAAATGCATTGACTAGGGTAACATTTATTGTGCAAGAATTCAAAGTGGGTGTTATAGGATTTGAGGAAATGATTGAAATGTACAAGGATGATGCAGATTTCAAAGATATCTATGCAACAGTTCAGAATCCGATGAGTCATAACAGAAGTCAGTGGTTGGACTATCTCATTCAAGGAGGCCTATTATTTAAAAGCAACAAGTTGTATATTCCCAAATGTTCCATGAGGGAAAACATAGTAAATGAGAAACATAGTGGAGGATTATCTAGTCACTTTAGACAAGATAAAACCTTTTCTCAAGTGAATTTTTTTTTTTTTTTTGGCCGAAAATGCAAATTGATGTTAAGAAATCTATTCAGAAGTGCAGGACGTGTCAGCATGTAAAGGGAAGGAGTTAGAATGCAGGATTGTATCAGCCATTGCCAATACTAGACCAACCATGGGATGCAGTTAGCATGGATTTTGTTTTGGGATTACCAAAAAACCAAGGAGAGAATGATTCCATTTATGATGTAGTAGATAGATTTCCTGAAATGGCACATTTCATTGCATGTGGGAAAACTAGTGATGCAACGTGCATAGCTAATTTATTCTTTTAAGAGATTGTAAGATAACATGGGTTACCTGTAAGTATTGTGTCTGATCGAGATACCAAGTTTGTAGGGCATTTTTGGAGAACCCTTTAGAAGAAACTAGGAGCTAACCTTAGTTCTAGTTCAGCATGCCATCCTCAAACAGATGGACAGACCGAAGTAGTAAATAGGAGCTTGGGGAACATATTGAGAAGTTAGTGTATCAAAATCCTAAACAGTGGGATTTAGCACTAGCTCAAGCTGAGTTTGCTTATAATGACACTCCAAACAGAAGTAATCGAATGAATCCATTTCATATTTTTTTGGAATGAATCCAAGAGTTGTGAATAAGCTCAGGGAGTTGGGAAAGCAGGCGACAAGAAGTGAAAAAGCTGAAGAGTTTGCAGAATAGTAGAGACTGCAGGAATATGTCAAAGGAAAATTGTAGGGAAGCAGCCACAAATACAAACATAGGGTAGATATGAAAAGAAGAGAGAAATAATTCCAAGTGGGAGATTTAGTGATGGTGTATTTGAGAAAAGAAATATTTCCTGCTACAACTTACAATAAACTAAAAATGAAAAAGATAGGACCATTTAGAAATAACATAATCTTTTCAAGTAATGCTTATGAAATTGAGTTGTCGGAAGGGATTGGGATATCACTTGTCTTAAATGTCATAGATTTGTGTCCATACAAAGAGGTAAGACAAAATTACAGGAGGAAACTACATGACATGAAGTTCAAACTGTGAACTAGGAAGAACAAATGCCAAAGATAGCTAAGAAGGAAGTGGAAGTTGTTTCGGAGAAAAGAGTATCCAAAAGAACCAAAGGACAAACTTATTACCAATATTTAGTCAAATGGAAAGGACAACAAGCGGAGGATGCTAGCAGTTTGGCAATAGCAGAATTGCAGAGATATGGAGTAAGTCTTGGAAGTTTGAAGGACGATTTTTTTCTTCAGTGGGAGTTTGATGCATGAGCATCCAAACTTAGCCAGCAATGTGAAAGTTTGTACACATGTTGTGGCTAAACAAATTGAAACTCATTGACCTGATGGGTCAAAATGAGTTTTACTGAGAGGGTTTGATCTCTCAAGAAATGAGTTGTATTTCATTATTGTAATAAGTTAGAAATTGTATTATTTTAGGTTCAAAGGTGAGTTGTTATCATAGGTGTGAGATAGAGCTATGAATTAGAAGAATTTTTGTTAGATTTATTAAAAATAGGGATTGATTTGTTAGACATAGTTAGAGTGATATCCGATTTATGAAAGGTTGGAAAAATGTAATGAGGATGGAGAGAGAGGATTGAGGAGTGGATTTAGTAGAGCAAGAGAAAAATAGTGTGTTGATTAGGTTTTGAGACACGGGTCTTTCATTTTTGTAATCAAGCCCAAGGCCGAGACTCTGTATGTATTTTATTATGAATGAATAATATTGTGTGTATGATTGATTACCAGTTTGTGGAAACCCTTGAATGTTGTTATATTTGTTGTATTCGACAGAGTGTTATTTCCTTTGCTATTATGTGCTTCATGTCGAAATTGTGGGTTTTATAGAAGCATGAGACCTTTTCTCTAAATCTCATTGTTGATCCACTAAAACCCTGACCGTCAGATCACCTTTATTAGGTCGGTGGAGATTATTATGTAGTTTCAGCCCCGCAAGTGTAAAACCAAGTTTACACTAAAAATGAGCGCAAAACATAGTCGGATTTGGAATCCGGACTTGAAACATTTATAGGAAAGGATCTATACCATATCGGGTCTGTAATACTGATATCGGATTGGCACTTTGAAGCATAAGGAGCTTGGGAATTGGATACGACGACTTGCAATCGGGCGATCAAATCGTAACCATTGGATCACGATCAACCGCAACCATTGGATTGCCAAGCGATCTCACTATAGTGAATGGTTATCGGGCGCGTCAAATGTCATAAGTGGTTTTAGTGGTCCGACACCCGATAACATTGAAACGTTGCCACGTAGCAAAGGCAGAAGCGAATAAAACTGTATATCGGGTAGTTAAACGCCAATCTATTGTTCCACTCGAAATCTCTGACAACCGTCAGATCTTACCATTCGAGATCGACAATTCCAAAGAGTCGGCACATTGAATTTTGGTGTATGATAAGCGCGGCAATATAAAAGGGTAAATATCAATGTCTTGCCTTGTTTTTCAATGTATTTTGTGAAAAAGGAAAATAGTTGGGTTATAGTTTAAAGGGGATCTGTGGGGTGATTTTGGGGTTTTATTGAGTTCTGCTTCCGCGCTACATCAGTTATCCATATGAAGACTTATTGTATGGCTATCAAAACTAGACAGCCCTAGTATTGTGCTCAAATCTTCCCCTTTTCAAATCGTTTAACAAAACTAGAGGTGAGCCATACTTATGCTTCAGAAAGCTTCATTCCTCTCAATATGTTCAGAATTTGATATATTGGGCATGTTTCGTTGTAGGTGGACTGATTCAATTGAACCACAAGAATCCTGAACCCCTCCAGTATGTTGTCAATACAGCTTTTCTAACAGCACTTTATAGTGATTATCTCGTTGCTGCATATATTCTTGGCTGGTATTGTGGTCCAAATTACTTCACTAGCCAAGCCCTTCATGACTTTGCAACACCTTAGGTATATTAATATTTTTTATTTTATTTGATTGGATTATTTTGAAGCCATCACAAATTATTATCTGGGTTGTAGTCTCTAGCTAGCACGCGTTTTCGTTTCGAGCTAGAAAGTGTGAGTAAAAAGGTTATTTTTATCTAGATGATGTGAGCCACATGTACTACTCACTGGCTAACTCAAAACTTATAACAAAATATGAACCTAGAAGAGTGAAATCAAAACCATTCACATGTCAAAAACTTAAATCCAAATATATTAATATCTATTCACATTTGCTAACCATTCAATGGCTTAATGTTGTTTATTCATTTAGGTACAATCCTGCACCCTTAATTTTTTTAGTATTGGTATTTTTATGCAGATAAACTATATTTAAGGTAAAAACCCTCTTAGCATGAGCTACGTTGTGGGTGATGGAAACCATTACCCAAATCATGTGCATCATTATGTAACTTATATCTCTGAAAATGGAGTAAAGTACAAATGCACAGACGGTTACAAATGGCGAGACTGTCTAAACCCTAATCCACATGTATTGACATCAGTTATGGTTAGTGGACCTCAAAAATTCGATGGTTTCATGATTCTGGTAACAATTACAACCAAACAGAGCCCACAATCACCGACAATGTTGTGTTAGTAGTAGTATTGATATCTTTATCAAATGGTGACAGTGGAGTATGATTATGAATTGAAAAGAATAAAATATTCTCTTCAGTTCCACCAATGTATGCCTAAGGCACCCCCCCTCCTCCATGGAATGCATAATGTATCTACCTATAACGCCTCTTAGAAAATTCAAAAATCTTAGTTCAGTTTGTAGGTATTTATTGATTTGATTGGAGCTGAATTACTTGGTAATCAAGGGGGAGTTCCTTTTCACGAACGTGCATTGCATTCAGTGAAATGCAATACATGGCTCATGATCATTAAAGTTATGTCTTGCATTGATGGAACAAAGATTTCAATTCTATGTAATCATCATTGTCAAACATTTTACATTGTATCATTGTGAGAGGAAATGACAGAACAATGGACAATTGTATTTTTGACATGCTGCATCTAAGGAATTTTCAATGGAATGTTTAATACCTAGTGAATTATATGTTCATGACTAAAACTCTTTCTAAAATATAGTCGCAGCGCTACACTTTTTCGATAGTTCAAGTTGGGTGTTGGAATTATCATGCCGTATGGTTAATTTATCAGTAAATGAGAGAGAGTGAGTAAAATGATATTTGTCATCTATAGTTCAAGTTTTCCCTTCGAGACGTTGAGTGGAATTCCCTGCAGAGGTAAAATTCCATCACATAGTCTACTATGCCAGTCCCTTGCAATTTCTTTATCAGCTTACTAACAATCTCTCTTACTATTCTGCTAGATTTTCCTTAGACATCTGACCCCAATTTTTGTGTTTAGGTACTCGAACGGCTCTTGGTATTTCATGGAAAATTCAAGAAGTAGTTCGGAGAAAAAAAGGTCACCCAATCAAGGTAACAGTCTACCCTTTCTTCCCAACATTGTGCCACAATTTTTATCTCCCCTTTCCTCCCAAGGCTGCGCCACAATTTTTCTTTCTCCATTACAAGTGGTTTTTTCCTGAACTAATTTTC
Source organism: Pinus taeda (assembly GCA_000404065.3). NCBI lineage: Eukaryota > Viridiplantae > Streptophyta > Pinopsida > Pinales > Pinaceae > Pinus > Pinus taeda. Next base: position 18,588 of record APFE031700522.1, on the reverse strand, counting down.
CTTTAAGTGATGTCTTCTTAAAATATTTTTCTGTTTTGATTCCACTGGCATGCATTTGTGATTCCAGTGATTTTGTGATTACTAGTACAGATCAGTATGACTAAAATGTTATGTTCATTAATCACACTATCCTCTACCAGAGAGAGATCAATATAAGGTAAGTAGATCAATGATCTATGTGATACTCTATTACACTTACAAGTACCTATATAAGATCGTGTTAATACTACCAATATTGTGAAAGTTCAACCATCTCTGTCCTATTCATTTCATCTTGGCGATCCTCCTGAAACTCCATCATCACCTCGTGTATCTTTGCCACATCCTCTAACTTCCCAACTTGATCACATAATTTTTTTAAAGGGTGCTAGCTTAATGGAAGAGCACCTATTTCACATGTAAGAGGTTGGTGGTTCAATTCTATTGTGCCCTAATATGAATTAACCAATGATATTGTTGTTTATTTTGATTAAATACATTTTATATTGATTTATATCAACGGTGAGATATTTTTATGGATTCCTTGTTTTATATTGCCTTTAAAGAGACAAAAGACACATTGTTTCTATAAAGACAATATTTCTTTAATCCAAATTACTGTCTCTGGAGAGACAGAAATGAAATTGTCCCCTGAGAGACAATAACACTTGGGTTATATATTGTCTTTATGAAGACAATTTTTTAAGACATTAAATTTGAAACACCCACTTAAAGACAATATTTAAAACAATACACAAGTTTTATTTTTGTCTCAACTTAAGTCAATTTATCTAAAAATTGTGTTAAAACCCCCCTCTGTTGTAGTGAATGTTTACATTAGTGAATTGATAGATTAGGTTGGTTGGTTGTTGGAATTTGTTAAGAGATTTTCTCCACAAGCAATTCCTTGGAATTTGTTGGATCTCATGAACACTATTTATATGCCTTATAATTTGACTTTCAATTAAATATACAAATTATTTGTGTGTAATCTCTCCACCATATTTACTCTACAAATTTCTTTGTGGAACTAAACATGATATCCAAAAATTAACATCTTGAAATATCAAATTCATTTTGTTTACTAAAAAAATATATTTTAGTTAATTTCAAGTATATTTTTAATAATAAAAGCTCAGACTCAAAATTATGCCATTATATTATTTAAAAAATACACAATCCAAATTGAGAAAAAAATCGAAACCTTTATTAAATTACTATTTTATTTATTACCGTGACATTATTTATTCACACATATAAAGACAATGTCTTCTTACATAACACATCTTTTACATAAGACATCTTTAACATTTAAAAAAATAGATGTGAATGAGCAAGATGATGGCCAAGATGTTTGAACTTAGAGTTAACTTCTCCCATAAAGCTTTGCCGTGAAAGTGGACAAGGAATGGTAGGAGCTTGGCCCGGATGAGGTGGAGGGGCCACCTCCATGCCATGAAGTGCTCTAAGCATTTGTACTCTATGATATGGTTAAGTCTTAAGATATCCATGAAATATTGATTAGACAAAGTGTATGAAAGCTCATTAACAATGCTCCATGATGTATGAGACCTAGAAGGAATATAAATGACTTTCATCTAGGTTGGTTGTTCATTCTAAGAAGGCTGTTGGAAAATCAAAATCATGCACCCTACGCCCACCCGATTTCCAACAGCGAAATCCCCCACTTCTGGTCCCACTTCAGGCAGGGTCCCTCCTATTTCATGGCTGCAATTCCATCCAGTAAATGCAAATTAAAATTGGCCATGAACGAAAAGAGAACAGGTTACATTGGCTTTTAATCCTGGCATTTACCAGATTTACGTACTTGGGCTCTGAGTAAAGTGAGCAACACATTAAACTGGGATTGTATATCATCCATCAAAAGTACAAAATTGAGAGAAGCTTCTAGAACTTGAGATCTCCGTTAAATCATTTTCTGGTACTCTTTCTGCTCCATAGAGACTCCTTGTTATGCAGCTGACACTGGTTTCTTATAATGATAGCCACATAGAGTGAATAAATTAATAATATTAACACATTAATGAATATACTCAACTATACTCAACTATCGGTATATGGTCCATATGCAAGATAAAGCCTTGATCAGTTGTATGATGTCAAATTTCGGGCATTTTTTCCTTTATTATACTATTTATTATACCATTATATATGATATAGTATATATTACATCGTCCTACAAAATTAATTAAAATTATTAGATATATATAATATATATATAAATTGGTATTAATAGGTAAAATTGTAAATAAATAATTAAATTTCTAACTAAATAAAAATCAGGTTTAAAGAGAATATTCTGAAATTTTTTTATTTCAACTTAAGGTGTATGATGATTTGTTGACTTTTTAATTTTTTTAATTGATGGCTTAGATTGATTTTTGAGAGAATATACTCAGCATATACTTAGTCTTAATGCCAATAAAAGTTTGTACTATGTTTTAGAAAGTTTGTTAGGTTGCATTGACTTTTAATAAAGTAAAGAAAATAGATTTATGGGACATGGCTCCCCGCCCACAAATTTCTTAGCGATTTGAGATTATTCCAATTCTAATAAGTTCATAGTCTCATTAAATGAAAAAATTAATATATAACAAATTTTGCTTTACAAAATCGTTCATTTTACAATAAGATGTGTAATTCCTTTTTTTTATCAAGTTAAATTATATTAGTTCTACATGGCTCTACCAATTTCTTAGGAATTTGAGATTCAATTATAATAAGTGCATATTCTAATTAGATGGAAAAATTAATATATAAGCAAATTATATTTAGCAAAATAATATATTTTACAATAAAAAGTGTAATTTTTTTTTATTTTTTTTTATTTTTTTTTCTGAAAAAAAATAACCCACCACCTTTTTATACATAATTAATCAAATAAATATATACATTAGTAAAATATTCTTCTTACTACCATACTTTTTTGTTACAATATTATTTTTATTATAATTATACTAATTCTCAAAATTCTACCCATAAAACTTTCAATCACTCTTGAAGCTAACCAGCAAAATCACTTTTCCCCTCCTACACGAGTATCCCAAAACCTCAATTATTCTCTTCATTACTGCACTCAATTGAATTCCCTAGTCAAACGCACGCTGTGGGCGACAAACAAAATCCAATTTTCTCTCAAACACGACTATTCCAAAACCTCCATGAGTCTATCATCACTGCATTCAGATGTGGCACTAGGGGTTTATTTTGCATAGCCCGTCTGGTTCCAGATGTCTTCAGGGTTGTCGGTGACATTGGATGATGAATCACGTGTAAATATTTTAATTTGTCAACGGAATATACTCATGCGCGTGCATGAATTACCCAAGTTTTCAATTCACATTAATTTTCATGAGCTTTTATATTCAAATACATATTAGATTACTAGCAGAGATGGCGACCAGCACTTTGCGGATGTAGATATTTTATATTTTGCATAAGTGGACAGTATTTTGCATTCATTAGTTTAATTTAATCATAAGCTGAACTAAATTGCAGAATTAGGAAAATAAGAGCATCATTTGAACGATTTACAAAATACTATTTCCATGTCGCTGTTATGGGGAAAAATCATACCCCACAAATTAATGAGTAGAGTATTTTAATATAATTTATGATTTGACATTACCATATTAAATATAATGTAAGTTTGACAATACCATATTAAACTAATTCATATTAAATATGATATAAGTTTAACAATACCATATTAAATTCATACAAGCATTATGACATCTTATTTTCATTCTCTTTGAATCTCTCAGAAATTCAATGCTGTGATAATCAATACATTAAAAATGTGCGCCATCGAACGAAAATGTATAATTATATGCAATTGGAACAACACTAATAAGAGTAACAATGGAGACAATGATGGAGCATATTATATGGAAATTGTTTTAATTTTTTTTATAAAGATAAAGAGTTACTTTTATTTATTTAGTTAAAAAGGACGAGTTTTATTATAATCTATGTACCAACAGTAATATTAGTAATAATGGGGAAAATTATGAAAATATTATATTTGTGAATTTATATTGACAATAATATAATTGTTCTGTAATATATGGTGATTAAATTGATTTGAATGTTTTATTTAAATATATATATAATTAAAAGAAAATAAAATATAAATTTAAATATTTAAAAATAATATTTATATAAATATATGTTAAAAAAGATGTTTTATTAAAGAATTTATTTGCACATAAACAATATCTTTTCTCTTTAAATTAATTATGAAAAATAATATACTTTATAATTTTTGTTAAGTTGAATAGTAAGAATGTTTTCAATTAATATGTAAATTGAATTATTTTTTATTTTTTAGTTATTTATTTAAAATTTGGTATATTTACTATTTTATCAACAAAATCTTGAGTCTTTACCTATTCACATTTCCGTGCCAACTTCATTTGAGCTATACTTATTTTTCATGCCATGTGAGCTATATGCAATTTGACAAAAGTTTAAGTGTTTGAAGTTATTTTAGGAAGTTCTTTCTATAATTTTATTTTATATATAATATATAATATATATATAAATAATAATACCATATTTAATTACGAAAGACAAATTTATATAAGATAATAAAATAGAGATAATTTCTTTTTAAATTTAAATTTACAAGAAATCACAAAAAACATTATAGAAAAGTAATCATTATAAATTAAAACACACATTACTTATATTCACATTGTTCACAATAAAATGAATAATAAAGTAACTAAATTAATTTATTTCTTTTTATATTAATATATATATATGAAGAAGGAGAGTATGTAACAAGATTCTTAACTATGGAGTTTAGCCCACTTTACCATGGAGATTTTTAATTTGTAAATAGACTTTATTGCAATACCATGACTTATCAATGCCAAATGCCAAAAACCATATCTTATTTAACATAACTTTACTAAGAATATTGAAGCTTTCATTTGTTGCCATAACTTTACTAAGAATATTCAACTTTTCATTTGTTAACATAACTTTACTAAGAATATTTAAGCTTTCATTTGTTAGTACCACTAAAAATACTCCATAGATGTTAAATCACCCAATATTTTTTTATGAGAAAATTATTTTCGAAACCATATTTCAAAATAAACATGCATATTCAAATAATTACAATATATTGTGTAGTTTTAATACTTGAAATGAATAATTTTATATAATTACTTAAAGTTTAAAGTTTAATATTTAAGTAATTTCTATTATTTTAATTTTTTTTTTTTTTTTTATGTTATGGTTGGTCGAATTTATTTGTGTAATTTTTTCTTTGGTTATTTTGATTTAGAGGGTTTTGAACTGGAATTCTAATTTTTTTCACCATAATACTTTATATCATGGTGATGGAGAATCTAAGCTATACGCATGCTTAATATATCTATGCTTTTGAAAAATGAAATTTAAAGAAAAAAGAAATTATAGCTTCAAGAGAAAATATGTTGTCAAATTTAAATGAAAATTAAAAATAAAATAAATGTTATATTTTTTGTCAATCTTTAAAGCATAATTTTTAATAATTTTTTATATTTTTTGTCGTTGAAAATGACTTTCATTAGATTTTCAAAATATCAATGTACAAAAATACTCTAAATAGCCCTCGCTCCCTCATTTCGAGGACACTTTTTGAGATTGGGATTGAGAATACCAGGGTAGACATTTTTGATACATTATTTCCGGAGGGCACTCTAGCCTTAGCATACTGTGAGTGACAAATTAGCTAGAGGATAGAGGCACTAGGGGTTTTGACAAATTAGTTGGAGAAATAGCCTTTGTGTCCTTTGCTTCTGGGTTTGTCGAGTTGGTGAAGGACGAGTGATGGACTGGCTCGGGTGGCCTGCCCTTGGCATGTTGCCCTTGCCCATGACGAGGATGACCCCATTGTCATGGCATCCTGCTGATCATGGTGTTTGATGGCTCACAACAAGGGGAGCCCACATAGAGATCTTGAGAGAACATGCACAGGGGATGAAATGGTCCAAATCCATGTGCCCTTTGACACGAACAAGGATGAAACACCATACTGAAACACCTAATAGGAAGGTGAGATGCGTTTATCCAGACCGGGTAACGAAACGGAGCAATTCCCACAAAAACCCCTAAATATTCAGACAAACAGAACACACAACCCTCAGTGTTAACCAAGAGACTGTATTTACCTCCAGGCCGAAGGAGAGACCTAAACCAATTACACAAATCACCAGAAATCAGATGGAAATCTAGGCACCTGTGATGACCAGTAAGAGTCCTTACAAATGGGAGTGGAGCTACAAACTGTTGTACGAGAGAAAAAGGTTTATAGCCAATGGAATCAAGGGAGAAATATGAAAACTTAACTGTCCGAGTGCTTGGATCCCAAGGGAAGATGAGGAGACATATCCCAATCCACACCGAGCAACTGCAAACGCCTTCTTCCCTCCTCACCAGATGCTTCCAATCTCCTTACAACCCAAATTCATTGCCCAAACTGTCAAACTGAAGTAAATCGCTTGCTAGGCTTTGCATTTATCCACAAAGCTCAGCAGGGAGATCATCGCACAGAAAGAGTGAATGTCAGAACAATTCATTGATAGGAAGTTAATACTCGCACGGAAGAAGAATAGGCCTAGATAGCCTTTAACACCCCACTTGTACATCAAAATACACACCCCATCAAAAACAATTTAATCAATTTTACTCCAATATTTTTTTATATATTTAAATGAATAAAATTAATATAATACATCTTTA
>APFE031700520.1:1308-43450 GCA_000404065.3 Pinus taeda | reverse complement strand
CTCACTCTAGCTCTTATCCCCCTCAGAGTTTTTACCCAGGGTATTGTTAACCCGACATCCCCCCTATCACCTAGGTCTAACCTAGACTTTACCGGTGATCACCGAGGGGTACACATGCCTTACCAGGTCTTATAGTAGTATGCCCATTTACATGCAATAATTTTGACTTCATTAAAAAAAAAATTGTTTATTGTTGCTGCGATTATGATCCATCCTCTCTCAATTTGATTTGCTCAAAAACTTCTATCAAACCGCTCCAACTGCGAGCCCGACGAGAACCTCATAGATTCTCAACCTTCTTTAAATAGCTGCATGAATCTAGAACAATTCGTCAGCATGTTCCAAACCGGGAAATATCGCAAATGCATTGTGATCCCTAGCAGTTACGGCACTATCTTCCGCACATTCTCCTCGAGGTTCTTCCGCGTACGATTGTTCCACCATTATTTTCCAGACCTAGATCTGCTGCATTGATCTCAACAAGCACTATAAACCACTATCAAATAATCCCTTTGAAGCCAATATCTAGCTCTAATACCAATTGTTAAGAAATTTACTGCATAACATAAATAATTACTGAGAGGAATAAATATAAAAATAACCAGCAACAACCATAATCACATAAACACACATGTTTATCTGGGAAAACCCCAAATCCGAGGAAAAACACAACCATAATGGCATTTTATTATCCTTGGCCAAAACCCGGGCCAATCCGACCAAGTGAGCCTTCACCGCTCACCTCCAAGTCTTGCATTACAATGAAGTCCTTCCAGCCTTTTATAAGCTCCATTACATATAATACCATGGGCAAATATACTATGGGTGCACAATACCATGTGCCCCAAAACCATCATTGTTTAACCTAGTCAACTTTGACTCTATCCTGAGTCAAGTTTACTTGTTAAGAAATTTACTGCATAACATAAATAATTACTAAGAGGAATATATATAATAAAATAACCAGCAACAACCATAAACACATAAACACAAATGTTTATCCAGGAAAACCCCAAATCCGGGGAAAAACCCAACCATAATTAAATTTCATTATCCTTGGCCAAAACCTAGGCCAATCCGACCAAGTGAGCCTTCACCGCTTACCTCCAGGTCTTGCATTACAATGAAGTCCTTCTAGCCTTTTATAAGCTCCATTACATATAATGCCATGGGCAGAATACTATGGGTGCACAATACCATGTGCCCCACAACCATCACTGTTTAACCTGGTCAACTTTGACTCTATCCTGAGTCAAGTTTACCTAACAAGGTAGAACTGACTGACACTAACATCCCCAAAGCCTAGAAATTAGATTCTGATACAATCCTAGCCAACCCTTAGCCTTTTATGAGCTTAGTAGGCTTTATGTCTAATTCATATTCCTTGAAGATCTAATTTGCATAGGATTGTTTCTCCAAGATGTTATATTTCAGCTCAGCATCCCTCAATACTTAGCTGAAGAAGGTGATGGGTTGTTCATAACCATATTTATTCTTCTATAGAAAAACAGCGACAATAGTATGCAGAGAAGAAAAAGAAAATACATAAAGGCATTAAGCAGTCAGGGTTGACTAGTACCGGTGCTTCGGACAAAGCTTCTTTAATTCTAGTAAAAGAATCTTGGGCGTTAGGGCTCCACTTGACGTCATTTTCCCTTTTTAGCATATATGTAATACCCTTCATTATTTGTGCATAGTTGGGTATGAACCTCCTCAATAAATTGATTCTCCCCAAAAAGGCATAGACCTCTTTCTTATTTCGGGGTAGAGGAATGTGGCTGATAGCTTTGACTTGCTTAGGATAAATTTTCACTCCTTCTTGTGCTACTATGTGTCCTAGTAGCTTCCCGTCACTCAGGGCAAACTGAGATTTCTTGGGATTCAAAGAAAGACCATACCTCCTTCATTTCTCAAAAGTGAGCTTCAAGTGGAGGATGTGTTCTTCATCGGTCTTAGAGAAGACTGTAATATTGTCCAAATATACCACTATGAACTTGTCATGCTCCCCAACAAAAGCTACGTCCATAGCTCATTGAAATGTGGCCCCTACATTAATAAGACCAAGAGGCATGCGAACATACATGAAAGTTCCCCTAAGCAGTGGTGAAAGCAATCTTCTTCTGATAATCAGCCCCACGGGGTAGGAGAGTTGGTAATCACATGGCGGTGAAGTTCGTAGTAAGCGGACTCCGTATTGAAGGTCACGAGTTCAAATCCCCCGGACTTACATTGGTGACGCGTTATAGCGGGCAAGGCACGAAACCCAGAGGTTATAGTGGTGGCGGCCAGAATCGACCCCGTGTCACGCGAGTTGTGAGGCTATCCCAGTTGCCGATTCCTCTGACATAAAAAAATAAAAAATAAATAAATAAAAATAAATAAATCTTCTTCTGATAATCAGGGTGGACTACCACTTGGTTGTAACTAGAGAACCCATCCATCATGGACATTCTGACTGAGCCAACCACCTTCTATAATATGTAATCCATCTTAGGCAATGGGTAGTTGTCTTTCAATGATGCCCTGTTAAGGTTCCGAATCTTATGTTGTATGATGTTAGTATCGAATGCTTTTAATTCCTCATAAGACCAAGCAAAAACATCTTTGTAGATTTTGAAGATACTTAAATACCTTTGTTTATATTGTAAGGGGGTCCCTTTTAATAGCCTAACCATCTAGGGTTCATCCTCTGAGTCGATATTGCTATCTTCTACTTGTTCATCCATCTCTTGAGCCAATGGTTTGGAGGCTACATCATCCTTGTTAAATAATATTTCCAGTGAGACTAGCCCATGGGGAGTGTTATTCCCTTTCAGTTGTAGAATTTTATGTCCAACCACTATGTCTTCACACGAATTTGGTTCTTCATCTGCCTCTTTTTCTTCTCCTTGATCAATGGTTGAGTTAGTGAACTCCCTAACTACTTCTATAAACCATTTTATCTTCTCATCATCCTTGAATACTTTCCAGTGCTTGACATTATCAGTTGTAGAGGGTCTGTATATGACCTTCACCTCATACTTGAGAAGCGGATATTAAGGGGGTTTGAAATTTCTTGTTGCTACAGAAAGAGAATCAACCATGTTGTTTCTTTCTCTGGGAAGGAATTGGATATTAAAGGTCAGGAAGAAGTTATCAATTAAATCCCATACTTCATTCTGGTAAGTCCTTAATCTAATTGTTTAGCTTGTCTCCGATTTTTGACCTGCTTTACAATCAACTCGGAATCTTCATACATAGTTAAGCATTCAATATTCATATTCCTTGTTGTTTGTAGCCCAAGGAGAAATACTTCATACTCTGCCATGTTGTTGGTTTCCTCAAATTCCAACTTGAATGAGAGGGGTATCAGGCTGCCCTCAGGAGATACCAACAATACTCCTACTCCATTTCCCTCTTTGGAATTCGCTCCATCAAAGTATAATTTCCACACTTTGTTTTCTTCTGTGTGCTGGTGTTCTAACTAAATTGTTATGTGTGTTGGTGCTTCTTCTAATATAGTCTCATCTTCTTCTAGGAACAAGTAGGAGAGGTCACTTTCTTTTTCATATACTGGGGAATTTTTAGAACCTTCGGTTGGGGTCAGTTTTTTAAATCTGGACTCTTTGTACATCCTCCTTTCTTCGCCTCAAAAAGTGGCAATAGTGGCATAAGTTAGATCTAATTAGATAGAGCCCCCCACCTTGGAACCCCAAGACCTATATAGGAGCATGTCGAATCGAGGGGAATATCTGCCACTACAATGTCCATCACTACGCTCTTCACAAAAATCTGAGCTAGGTTTACCACCAGATATTTTATCATTCCCAAGCATTTGACCCTCTTAGAGTCAATTGAGTATAGGTATTTGTAGGGCCTGGTGATTTGCAACCTAATTTATTCCATCACGGCTAAGTGCATGACATTATGCGAGGCTCCGAAGTCCAACATGCACTTATGCAATAAGAGGTCATGGATTACCAGGGTCACATAGAAGGGTGTAGTGGAAGGATCAAGTTCTTCAACATGAGGCCCAAAAACAACCATTAGTCTTTCTTCTTAAAGGTTTAAACAGCCATGGGTCAGTGCTGAGGTGGATGGAATCATGAACTGAGAGACTTTAGCTTTATAAGTGGGTTGCTTTGGAAGTTCAATTAGAGGAACATGAATATTTACCTTTTTGAGCTCCTTCGGAAGATTGAATGCAGATTGGCCTTTTTCTATACCTCTTGGCTCTACTTCTCTTTCCTTATTGTTGGTAGTTTTTATCAGAACAGGTGCCTTCTCTTCTGTGTGTACCTCAGAGCTATTGCATTCCTTATTTGAGGAGAGTTTTGCCTTGGATGAGTCAAGATTCAGCTTACCTTTCTCTTTATCGAACACTGGGGAATATCTTGGGGAGCAGTTCCCTCTTGTTGTTTTGGTTCCCTTGACCTCTTTCTTGAAGATCTTAGATCATACCTTTGGTGTAGTTGTGCTTGCATGAAATCTGCATATTGTTTACAATAATCACCAATGTCCTCCTCATTTTTTGTTGCTTCTCCATCATGACTTGTCTCCTGGTGAGCCATCTTTTCATGTTCTTCTTCAGAGAAAGAGGAATACAAGTTTCCCTGCATCTCATGTGTATCTGATGATTGTTCATCGGGATTATCTTTTGAATATAGAGGATGGGGGATCTGATCAAGTTGGTCCTTTCTTTCCCTTGGAAGTATCTGCAATGGTGGTATTTTGTACTGTGTGTTATAACCTTGATTGTTACCTTGAGCATTTGGTTTCAGGAGACTCTTGTTTTCTAGCTCAAGTTTCGCCACCTTATGCGATAAAATCTTGATGAGTTTATCCATTTCATCCCACTTTAGATCTGGTGACTTGTTAACTTGACCGAGGAGGATGTTTCTTCTTTCCCCCTTTTATTCTCTGTAGGTTCATCCTTACCTCTCGACTTCCCCACCGAGGTGAAACTTGCTTCTACCTCAAGGGCATCAACTTGGAGTTGATCCAAAGTTTGAGACATCCTTTCTCTTAGGGTAAAACCAAAGTCAGATTCAAGGGCTCCCACAAATATTAGGCGAGCAGCAGCTTGAAGAGGCTTTATTTCACTAGGCAGGTTATTATACTTCTTATTTAATCTTTTTATGAACTCTAAAATATCCTCTTTAGGCTTCTTCCTTATAGTATTGAACTCTGTGAGGACATACTCATGACTTCTCTTTTCACCCCATTTTTGTGTGAAAGGGTTTTTGAGTTCCTCCCAGGTAGTGATGGAGGCATTGGGTATGGCTTTAAACCATTTTTTGGCCTCTCCATCAAGGGATTGTACAAAGAGTCTCAGGACCACATCAAGTTGTTCTACATTTAGGATCTCAGCAAAATCACAGAAGGTTTCAATGTGTCTCTATGCAGTGTTTTCATCCTCCCCATTGAACCTAGGAAAAATATTTAGGCATTCCTGAGGCATAGCACTTAGAGGTTGAGGTAAATTAAGAGGGGCATTTGAATTAATGGAGGGGGATTGATATTTTCCGGAGGAACTTGGGACAAAAACACAATGGTTGGAGTGGCTAGACTGAGAGCAGGGTATGTAAGGATATTAGAAGTAAATTTTGAGTAGTGAGTGATAGTGAGTTGGGAGCTGGATGAGGAAGCTTCAAAGAATGATGAGACAGTAGCATAGGTAATACGAGTTTTCTCCTTCCAGACTCTCCTGAAGATTAATTTCTCTAGGTCAAATACAAATGGGATTTTCTATTAATATGTATCTGAGTGAGTGTGAGGCTTTCTAAATGTCAGGATGATAAAAGATAATGGGATTTGTGGAGTCACCGAGGTGATCAGGATGAAATCAGAACGTCTTTGCTCACCTACACAAAGAGTGTTTAACTTGTCGTATCCCAGGGGAAAATTCCTTTAATACGTTCCCCGGCAATGGTGCCAGAAGATGTTTTTGCTCCTATAGATAGCCTCAGATTTCTTACAAGACCAGTGCCTGGGCACATCTAGATTATGTGTGTCTCATATGACTCTCAGGAAACTAGAGACATCACACACACACACACACACACACACATATATATAGCATGGGTTGTTTCATTCATCTAAAGGCGTAAGCCATATATTTCTGGTACTTCTTCACATATATAACTCACATAAATATATGCATAAAATATTGGAGGCTGAGTAATTCAAGGACCTGCAGTTTAATAAGCTTTGATAAAGAAATGAGAGAGGATAAGGAGAAGGATTAACTCATCGCATATAGCTTGAAGCATCAAGAATTCTACACTTATCACATAGAGCTTGAAGCACCAAGAATTTCCACACTTATTTGAGATACAGGTAGACATAATAGATGAAAGAGAGATTGGTTGCAATGATTCGTGGAGTGCAATTTTAAAGATAGAATCTCAACAATCCATACAGGCACATGCATTAACCAGTCAATACATATGAATCTGTAAGAAAGAATGAAACATTTCTAGCAGCTACGATTACATGAATTCATAGAGAAAACATGAACATAATGGAATTTAACAAAGGGATAACATATTGTAGTACTTGAAGGAGGAATCACCACCATTTCCTTAATATTATGAAAGACATGTATCATAAAATCATACAGCCTTGAAAATAACATGTAGTTCTTTCTTTAGAATTTTGAACCTATGTGAAGTGTTGTTTCCCACTATTTATCTAGAGAGGGGAGCAATGAATAGTAACTACAACAAAATATCTTTAGCCGAACCTCTGTTGTCAAGTCGACTAGCTATCTCGGCCTAGGATGGATCTGTGGCCCAAAAATGACCACAAAAATTAATTGCTTCAATAAATGGTGACACATCACAGGAAAACAAAACAAATCAATCAATCGAGTGAACATGCCAACAAAATATCTCCATGCTAATCCCTATGATCACCTTTGCTTCAATTTGTTGCTTTCCCACGGTATGGTCACCTATGTCACTGAATCGGTTCCCATCGCTTCTGCCTTCACAGCTCGGATCATTCGTTCTTCAAAACTAGGAGTGGTCAACTATCATTTTAATGCCACAGTACAAAAGCAGAGGTCCCCTGGGTGGTATTTCATCTTCCCTCTGCATGGAGCACCATGCTGGATCAACAAGTCCTCCTGACCTTCCATATCTTTATTTACTCTATATTCGTCGACCATAGTTTCGTGTCACAAGGGGCCTTTCTGGGTCAACCCATGATGATTTTGAATATAATGGACTTTAACAGAGGGATAACATATTGTAGTACTGGAAGGAGGAATCACCACCATTTCCTTGATATTCTGAAAGATGCATATCATAAAATCATATAATCTTGAAAATAACATGTAGTTCTTTATTTAGAATTTTGAACCTGTGTGAAGTGTTGTTTCCCACTATTTATCTAGATAGGCGAGCATTGAACATTAATTACAACAAAATATCTTTAGTCAAGCCTCAGCTATCAAATTGACTAGCTGTCTCGGCCTGGGATGGCTCTGTCGCCCAAAACTGACTACAAAAATTAATTTCTTCAATAAATGGTGACAATTCACCGGAAAACAAAACAAATCAATCAATCGGGTGAACATGCCAACAAAATATCTCCATGCCAATCCTTATGATCACCTTTGTTTCAGGTTTTTGCTTGCCCACGGCCTGGTCACCTATGTCACTTCAGTCGATTCCCATCGCTACTGCCTTTACAGCTTGGATCGTTCGTTTTTCAAAATTGGGAGTGGTCATATATCAGTTTAATGCCATAGTACAAAAGCAGAGGTCACCTGGGTGGTACTTCATCTTCCCTCTGCGTGGAGCACCATGCTAGATCATCAAGTCCTCCTGACCTTCCATGTCTTCATTTACCCTATATTCGTCGACCCTGGTTCCGTGTCACAAGAGGCCTTTCTAGGTCAACCCATGTCGATTTTGAATGTTGCACCTCCTTTCTTACATGCCTCAGCTACCGACCCATCCCACCTTTAAATCTTGGCGTTACTTAATTCCAGAGCTATGGCATCAAGATTTTCCTTTAAAGGTTCTTACGGGACAGGAGTGCCTCCCCTTGACAATTGCAATTGCCAATATGCGAGATTGGGCTCACCGAGGATATCGCAATCGGCCATGACATGGTATTACCTCTATTTGCCCTGTTTGTTGGTCATGCTGCTAGATATATGCTAAACAATACCCTCACTGTCCCATTGAGTGGAAGTGAAATAGACGCCTTAATGCTCGTTGACTTAAGACGTCAATCCGAGCCGATTCAATCTGGGTCATTGATCTGGACTTGTTGGTATCACAATCAAAATATAGGAGAGGGCTCTTTTGCCACATTTCATAGTGCTCGCCAATTGTCTGGACGTGAAACTTCAACAAGGCATGATACATAAAATATTGCATCCGAGAGGGTTCTCACACATCACAATCGCAAGTTAGAAGGGACTTTAGCGGAGGAGGGACTTTGACTTGTACGATCCCCAATTTCGATATTATAATCGGGGGGGAATTATCACAATCAGCAAGGAGGAATGGTGGCGGGCAGATATTCTTCACAAAAAGGGAAGGGGCCGATAATGATTATGGTTTGTGGGTCTCGATGCTTAAAAAGAGTTTCAGCATGATTTCTTAGTGTTTTTTAGAACATTTCAAAGGGGGATGGGAAACACAGCTAGAGTTAGGTATAAAAAGGGCTTCCGGTTAGAGTTTAAAAAATAAAGGAAAAATGGGGTTTGTGAAAGAACTAGTTTTAGAGAATATGGAAATTTATCCAAAACGATTAAGTTGGACCTGTTCTTCCCCCTTGAATCTCCAATTTGCAAAGCACAACAACCTCCTCTCTATTCTTTTGCCCTCTTTGTGCAACTAGGACTCTCTTTTCAGAAGGTGACAACAGGTTCCAATCCCATAAGTGACCCTTGTGGCGCTTTTCCCTCCAAACCCTGAACTCTATGGCTTGGAGTACCTCCCAAGCTACACAAACCAACACTCCCTCTTATCGAGGGAGGTACTTCCAAGACTAGGAATTAATTTTTCATCCTCATCACTAGTCGCAACACTTTCCCAACTTGTAGTGCTCACAATCACAGCAATCCCTATACGATGAACTACGCCCTTCTCGAAAGTGTCACTGTCACTGCTGGAAGCACCCTGCTTCTTCTTCTTATCTTGTAACATCTTCCACTCTCTCCATGATTCCTTCCTGGAATTTTTAGGATTACCCTTTCTCCCCACTGACCATGCACTCTTCTAGGACTGAAGAGTCTCCCTCTAAATCTGCAATCTCCCTCTCAAACTTGACTCCTTTTGCATCTCTAGAACCTAGACCTTCTTCTTGAGAAGGTGTACCTTCTTCTCAGGAACCTGTACCTTCTCCTCTAAAGCCTGCATCTACACCTGCACCTGCTCCACCTCCTTGTTTCCATGATCCACAGGCTTGCTCGTCGACCTATAAAGACCATGTTCTCTAACTCTGAGTACAATCCCTTTAGACTTAGAGCCTCTAGGCTTGAGTCTTTCCTTCCCATCCTAGAAAAAAAACCCAAACCCCTTCCTCTCGATCATCAAGATGAAAATCATGCTATATCAAATTCTTGGTACAAACAGTACATCTTAGATCTGCTTAATATGTCCTGTCTCCATCCTAAATGACACAACACCTGATCCTCGGATCTCCAACTGACTCTTGTCGCCCAACACCATTTGCAACTTTGAGTCCCATTCAACTAGAGTCTCAAAAAGCTCATGTGACCTTTTCATATCCTTCATCGCACCATTGTCCATGTACCATCCATCCTCATTGACAGTACCCTATAAGAAATATCATAGTAAATTCCTCCTCTTCCAATCTCTTGGAGAGATCTTCTATCTTAGTTGAAGTGGAAACATCAGCAACTTGCTTTCCTTTCTTCTTCTCATTATTTCCCTTCTTCTTCATCAAACCTCTCAACAAGTAAGAACCATCTCGCCACAGTTGAAACAGTTGACTTTACTCAAGTCCTTATTTTTCTTACCCTTCATTCGTGCTGTTTTTGGGTGCTAATAGGGGTCTTTTAAAACTCCTAATTGTCTCACATTAATTATCAACCTGGCCAAGTCCTTTTATTCCAAGAGTGTACACAATATGTGCAAGCTATGAATCCAAAGAGTAATTCTTTCTAAAATGAAGTATAAACCTTTGATACAAGATTAAACGGATGGATTTATAAAACTCAACTTGCAATTGTTAAAAGAAATACTACATCTAAGCATCAAGACTTAACCTTCAACGGAAATCATAGTCAAATCTCAAACAAGCAATTAAATTGACAATAGAATCAACTAAGAGTGTAGTAGTATTAACCAATCTCTTCTAGCTCATTCTATCTAAATCATACTCAACCTCAATTAAGCGATTCAAATGGAAATGATGTCAACGGAGAGTTCAGTAGTAGTAACCAATCTCTTCTAGCTGATTCTATAATAACCATACTCTTATCATGATCAACAAGATTCAATGCTTTAACTGATAATCAATTTACTCTAGAGTAATCATAAATGGAATCAAATGACAAAGCTGTGAATCACATAAGGAAAGTAAACTAACTTCAATACAGGAAATCGGCAAATAGCAAACAAGATAAACTCACAGAGAATGGAAAAACATCAAACCAATCAAACTTGTGTGAATTAGAAAATTATAACTCAAAGGATAGCACTTTGATCCACCAGAGGTCGGGCCCTTAGCCACCAGCGAATACTGTTGAGCTACTTCGAAGAATATGAATGAACAGTAACATAAATTATGTATTAACCATTGAACTCAATCCTCATTACAATACGATCGTGTTCCTCAAAAGCACCAGTCTGTAAATTAAAATTACAATTTGAAATAAACAGAGATCAATCGATTCCCTTTCTATAGTTTCCACTTTTATAGTCAAAAAGGGTAAAAGATAAATGTGATCCCTCAAGATCTGGAGATCCTGAGGGATTCACAACTGAATGCTATCTTCTGACATTCTTCTTATTTAGTGTTGATCCTACTGATTCGTCCTCCGACCTGTCCGCAACCGACGCGCCTTATTCCTCCTTTGTTAGTTTACGTTGTTCCATCTCTAGGGAACAGCAATTGTTCCTTTCGTCTTTTTTCTGCATAAAAAGGATTAAGAGTTAGTTGTAGTGGCTAAATTTAAATCAAGAGTAGTTCATTCATTTCTTATCATAATCCATCAATATGTTAGCATATCAAGGTACGAAAAAGATAAGAAAAGAGGAAAAAGGCATTGTAATTTAGAGTAAATACATACCCATTGCATAACTCAACATACTCCCCTGCTTACCCTGTTTCATGTCCTCATGAAAAGTAAATAGTTATCATGCAATGTAGTTAAAGAGTAGGCTAGGGAGAAAGCTTCAAAAATTGGCCTAAAGCCATGATGTTGAGCCAAGAGCGCAAAGGCGGGCCTTTCTTTTCCTTCATGCAACTCATAGTCAGCCTGATACCCTTCAAGAAGATACCAAATAATGAGACTCTGAAACCAGCATCCCAACCAATAAGGTCCTTCTCTCAAAATAAGATTATTGTAGGTGATCATCTGGGCCACAGCAGCTTTAAAATTCCTATAATTAAATGGTTCCCTTTATTTCACACTAATAGTGGAGGTAATCCATCTGAGCTTAGATGTAGTCAGGGATATTTTTTGAATGGAGAGGAAATATGTTATTCCTTCTACACAATCTCCTTATGTATGGGCCCTAAAGTTTTAATCACACCCTCTTGTGTCATCAGTTTTTTTATGGTTGGAAAACATTTGTAAAGGGTTTTTCGGTTCACTCCTCACCCAAAGATCCAATCCATGTTCCTGTCTTTGAAATGCATTATAAGCTTTAAACCATTTGAGTTGGTTAACTGCAAACGAGATAAAAGCTTGGAATTGAACATCTCCAACAAAAGGATTGGGGTCCTTTTCCACCTCATTTTCTAATATGAAATTGTGCAAATAGAACTCACAAAGAAGCCTGTGGACCTTTGCACCATGTTGCTTGCAGAAATTTATAAAATCTTCAATTGTCCCTAATTCAATTGGTTTACTAGCTCTTACAGCTTTTATTTTCAATAACAGGTACCATTTTAATAAGAACAAGGAAAAATTGGTGGCAGAAGACCTACAGGTCAGGACATCTGAATACAGTAAGCAAATGGTGTTTGTCTGACTCATGACCCTGTCTAGCTTGAATTTTACGTTCTCCAGCTTTTCTTCCGCCTTTATAGACCTGTCAATGGTCTCGCTCTCCATTATATAGTTAGTTCCCTAAGTTGTTTCTTCTGCTTTTGATATCTCTACAGGGAAACTGTCACTTGTTCATATCGTTCCAAAGTGACTCGAGCTTGTGCCAATTCCTCCTGAAGATTTAGTAAAATAGGGTCACGATGCGTCAGAATGCCTTTGGCTTGTATGTCCGTCTGAGTGACTATGCTACAAGAGGGGATATCCTCTGTCTGAGTGTCTGTGCTACAAGAGGGGATATCCTTTGTCTGCACTTCTTTATTGTGGGAGGTCCAAACCTCCATCTAAGCAGCTACATCTACTAAATCTGCATGCAATCCTGCTTGGGTGGCGATTGTTCGAGTAGGTACGAGCTCAGTTTGAGTCCCTGTAACCCTCCCTTCATATAATTATGTTTGCACAGTCACATTGGCTACCTCAGGGGTATTTTTCGGAGTTTTTCCCATTGTAATTTCCTTTATTTTTTATCAGAGCCTCTTGACCGTCTTATGAAGCTTCTGGTGTTCTTTTCTTAGCTTCTTCAATTTCATTCTGGCTTTGTGCTTCTTATGAGGAGTAATTGGTCTGCTAATAGTCTCGTTAATAGCCTCTGTCTCTAAAGAGATTGGTTGTTCACCCTGGCTTTGCTCCAATAAGACCATGTCTCTAGATTGATTATCGGACTCCCGAATAACCTCTGTGTCTTCTTCCTCTTCTTAGCCTATGACCTCTGCATCTTAACCTTCTTGTTGTTGATCATGGTTATTTTCCAGGGGAGTGTGTCACCAGATTGGTTCTCTGACCCCTGAATAGCCTCTGTATCTTCCTCTTCCTTGTTTACATCTTTTGGGGAAGGTAGAATTTCGGTATAACCAGAATTCCCTAGAGATTGGGCTTCTCCTAAGTTAGGATTAAGCAGTTCTTCAGGCTGCATGTAGACGTTCATATTGGCCAAGACCTAGGCCATCCCTGCCTTGAAGTCCTGTAAAAGATTGTCTTGAGAACTCATATTTGGTGTTGGAGGAGGCCCCCCTTCATTTTCCCATTCATCATTGGAATGCCCTACTCCTTCTTGCACTGAGTGGGGTCTATCTCCTCCCTCAGGTTTTGATTCAAACTTATCTTGTCTTTCTAACTCTGGTTGTAAGTCTTATATATTTACTGGGCTAGATGATTATGTTGGTTTACTAGCATTGCCTTGAGGATTTTCAGACGTTCCCTAGTCTGGATTCAACCTTGTAGATCGTCTACGCTTGTGAGGTCTGCTTCCTGATGGGGCAACCCTTTTTCTTTTTGGAACAAGGTTAGGTGCTAGTAGGTTTTCACCTCTTTTGATGGTCGATATGAGATCATCCCATGTTGATTGTTGTTGGGCAAGGTTATGACTAACTATTAACCTGACCATACAATTTTGGCTAACTACTGTCTCTGAGTGTTGAGACCGTCTCAGCCTCTTGGCAGTGTCATGCAATAATGAATTCAACAGTGCAGGCAAATCAACAGAACTTTTTTGTTTTAACACTGCTAAAAGTTTGAGTTGCCACGACCTTACCAAGTCTCGACGTCCATTGCAGGTAATATAGTTATGGACAATTCGTGCCAATTCTCCTCATGGCACTCCGAGAGAAGATGGTTGAATGCCTTTGTCTTTCTTGATTAGCTCTTGTCCTTCATCCCTAAAAATATCCATAGCGTTGTGCAGCTTTAGTCGCTTGTCAACCCATACTAGTCCTTCTGTTGGTAGCCCAAACACTTCTTCTATCACAACATCTGTTACGGTGATTTGTCTACCTCTCACCAAGGATTGTCCATTTTGTAGATGTTGTAGAAATTCAATGGTGATTTCCTCATTCGGGGGTTGAAATCTTGTAAAATATGTTGTCCATCCTGCGCAAGCTAGAATTTCCCTAGCTCCATCGGAGACAGCCAGTATTAAAGGTTCTCGTCGCACTGTTTTACCTCCCATGATGCTTGAGTTCCTCCTACTCCAGCAAATGATTAGTGTAGTGGAGAAAACACAGCAACGAGCAGAGCCAAGAGATGGAACAACAAGTAGTTGTAACAGGTCTATCGGGTGATGTTTTATAAAAATAAATACCGTTAAATCAAGGATGGTTATAATGCCACACGCTTTGTGATTATGGGATGTCGTATTGTCCTACAAAATCCAATAAAACGATGACAGTGCATGCATGAGTGTACTAGAGGTCCCTGCCCCCTCTCGAAATTAAAGGTCGCCTATGACCGAATGGACGAAAAGATGACGTCCTCTCTGAGTTTATCTTGTTTTCTATTTGCCAAACAGCAATTGTTCCCTATAGGGAACAACAAATGAACACACACGAAAAAGTGTTGTTCCCTTTAGGGAACAACATTTGTTCGTTGTAGGGGACAGCAAATAAAAATAGGGAGAGAAAAAAACACAAACAACAATCATCCCTACTACTCTAAACAACAGAAGAAATAAAAAGAACAAACAAAAAAAACAATTGTATCTGCAAGTCTCAAAAAATCACCTTTTTTACAAGACTGGTGCTGTCGAAGAGTTGCCTTCTGCAGTAAGAATTTGTATCGTAGAATCTTTGCGTATCTGTTGGCAAAAGGATTCACTTGTAAGCGGTTTATGGTAGAGGCATACCCGATGCCCATTTTCTTTAAAGAAGTAGCCAGACCCATCAATGGTGGCCAACGTAAGGGTGCCATTATCGTGTACTTCTTTTATCTCGTAGGGACCTAACCACCTAGTCTGGAGTTTGCCCGGGAAGTCTTAGAACTTGGAATCATAGAGAAGCGCCGAGTCGCCCTCATGGAATGTCTTTTTCTTGATGACGGCGTCATGCCATTTTACTCTTGTTGAATAATTGCAGTATGTTGAAGAGCCAATAGCCAGATTTCATCTAATTCATTTATTTGTTGTAATCTATTAATTTGTGCTTCATTCAAATCCAGCCCCACTTCTTGGGCTATCCTTAATGTTTGAATTTCAAATTCTATGGGGAAGATAGGTTCCTTACCAAACACCAGCTGATATGGGGAGTATCCTGTTGTATTCCTCCAAGTTGTGCGATATGCCCACAGGGCTTCTAGAAATCTGGTAGTCCAGTCGCGTCTATGCGAGGCGACTGTCTTTGTTAGAATGGCCTTGATTACCTTGTTGGTACTCTCTACCTGGCTGTTTTCCTGTAGGTGGTATGGAGAGGTGATTATGTGCAAAATATGATGATTTTTTAGTGTAGCAACAATCTTATGACCTACAAATTGTGGCCCTCCATCTGTAATTATTTCTCTGGGAAAACCATACCGCACGAAAATTTCAAAGAGAAAATTGATTATTGTTTCCTCTATTGCTCTTGGTAACACTACTGCCTCCACCCACTTAGTCATGTATTTCGTTGCAACCAATATATATGATTTTTTATTAGATGGTGGATTTATTGGGTCGACAAAGTCTAGCGCCCAACATTCAAATGGTTCGATGACTAGCTGTGGGTGTAGGGACATCTCGCTAGACTAGCCAAGGTGGCCTATTCTTTGGTAGCTATCGCATGCCTAGACAAATTTCCTAGCATCCTTGAAAATCGTGCGCCAAAAATAGCCCATCTATAAAATTTTATGTCCAGTCCTATGGTCTGCAAAATGTCCACCACAAGGTCCATCATGGCAGCGTTTTTTGTAAATTTCGTCTTCTCTGACACGCCTACAGATATGCATATCGGCTCCTGTGTGAAAGAGGTATCCTCTGATCTAGGAGAACCGAGCATTGCGTTGCACTATCAATTTCCTTTCTCTGGGTGTTAAGTGTTTGGGTAGTTTCCCCACTGCTAAGTAATTCATCACATCTGCATACCACGTTGTTTTCACTGTCACAGCAAACGGGTGTTCATCGGGGAACTAGTCTTCTACCACCACTGTGTCATCTGTTCTTGGCACTCGAGAGAGGAAGTCTGCCACCAGATTTTCCTTTCCTGGTTGATCCTTGATTGTTATGTCAAATTCCTGCAAAAGGATTAACCATCGTGTCACTCTTCCATTCGTAATAGGTTTATTAGCTAAATATTTGATAGCAGAGTGATCAGTGTACAGGACTATAGGGTATCCTGTTATATAGTGTGTGAATTTATTAATAGCGTATCTTACAGCTAGAAACTCCTTCTCTGTTACTGTGTAATTTAACTCAGCATGAGTTAAATTTTTGTTGATGTAGTATATCACATAGGGTTTCTTGCCTTTTGCTTGGCCAAGAACTGCTCCAATGGCTGTATCTGATGCGTCTGATGAAATCTGGAATGGTATATCCCAGTTCGAGCCTCATAATACTAGTGCTGTTGATACTAGCCATTTTAATTCTGCAAAGGCAATGTCACATTTTTCAGTCCATATAAAATCAATATTTCTCGTCAAAGCATATAACGGTGACGCAATTTGTGAAACGTTTTTTATAAATCTCTGATAATATCTAGAAATTCCCAAAAAACTACGTACCATTGTTTGAGTGTAGGGGGTAGCTAGTAAGAGGATTACCTGTATTTTTGCTGGATCTACCTGAATTCTAGCTGAAGAGATGTAATGGCCCAGGATCAGGCCCTCTGTCATCATCATATGGCATTTCTCGTGGCTCAAGCAGAGCCTAGTAGAAATGCATCTTTCCAAAACTTTCTCCAATGTCTGTAATGCTTTCTCGAAGTCATCTCCGTAGGGTGTGAAATCGTCCATGTATACCTCTAATCACTCATTTATCAAGTCTACAAAAATATTGAGTATGGCTCTTTGGAATGTAGCAGGTGCGTTGCAGAGTTCAAAAGGTAATACTCTGTAAGCAAACGTCGCCCAGGGGCAAGTGAAGGTAGTCTTATCTTGGTCTCGGGAGGCAATTTGGATTTGGTTGTAGCCACTGAAGCCATCCAGAAAGGAGAAGAATTTTTTTACTGCCAATGTGTCTAGAACCTGGTCAATAAACAGAAGGGGAAAATGGTGTTTTTGCATTGCTTTGTTAAGTTCTCTATAATCGATGCATATATGCCATTTCCCATTCTTTTTGGGAGCACAACTAATGGAGAGACCCATTTACTGTCAGATATAGGATAGATAAAATTCACATCTAATAGTTTCTGTAGTTCATCTTTAACGATATCCTTTAGGTGAGGGTTCAATCTACACTGAGGTTGTCGAATGGGTCTTGCATCTTTTTCAGTGTAGAAGTGGTGCACACATAATTGAGGGTCAACCCCTTTCATATCTGGGTAATCCCAAGCGAAAGCCCCTTTATATTTCCTAAGGATTTGAATAAGCTTTTGTTGTTGGTCATCACTCAAGTTTTTGTTAATGTTAAGGATTTTCCCTGGCTCAATTTCAATAGGTTTGCTATTATAGACAGTTGTTGTTGGTATTGTTTGGTCATTGATATCTTTTAAATGATCTTCCTCAATTTCATTATCAAGGACTGCTTCAATCATGTGCCATTTTAGATTAGATACGATAGGAGGGTGGTTAATGTAAGTGTTAATAATAGTGTCTTCTATTTGGTTTTTAAATTCAAGAGCATCTACTACAGTTAATGGTGATCGAATATTTTCAGTTAAATATGTTACAAGCTGCTTCCTAGTTTTAATTATGTTAGGCTTGGCTGAGCTGGAGGGTATAAAGCTAGGTTCTTCACATCATTCCCTCTAGTTATAGTCATACTACCTACTCGGCAGCTTATATAAGCATCTAAAGTCGCTAGCCAAGGTCTTCCTAATATTAGAGGATGTCCATCTAGCTGGTTTCTAGGATTAATAATCAAAAAATATTCCAGGTATTCCCAAGAATCTATAGACACCATCACATCCTGTAATGTCCCTTCTAGTTTAATAACTGAATGGTCAACAAGTTCCAACAAGGTCGTAGTTGGATCTAAGGCTATGATGCCAAGTCTCTCATAGGTTGTTGTTGTGAGAATATTAATGGTTGCCCCTAAATCGAATAACGCATTGGGGAAGGAGCATCCATTTATTTGTACTGTGACAATAGGGTTTCCTGGATCTTCATATTTCACTGATTCCTCTTTGCCTAATAATAGGTCAGACAAAGTTTCGACTACATGGACAGATGGTGTTGGCTTTATTTTCCCCATAGACTTTTTGGCACACAATTCCTTAATGGTTTTTGCATAGATTGGAATGTCTTGAATAGCCTAGAGGAGGGGTATTTTTGCGCAAGATTTTTTAGTTCTCACAGGAGATCGAAGTTAGGATATTCGATTGGGCGAGATATAATCAATCTTTCTGGGAATGGCAGAGAAGAGGTAATGATCTATTCGTGACTTTTCTACTTGACTCTATTTTCCCTTTGAGGTGTTTGTTCTACAGTAAATGGCTTATTTGCGTAAGGTTCTTCAAGTTGTAGATTTTTATCATCCTCTGGTGTGATTATTCGTCCAAACCTCAATTTGAGTTCATTACATTCTCTCAACTCAGTTTCTGGATCCAGACCTTCAATGATTTGTACCTACTGGACTGATCTATTGTTAGGATTTGTGTTGGGTTGGGCTAGGAGTTGCGGTTGTAGATTGGATTGAGGATTTTGCTGCAATGTATAAGGTGCTGGTAGCATGGGTTGAGGCAGAGGGACTGTCCCTACTGGCTAGTTCGTGGGTCTTTGCCAGCTTGATTTCCAGTTTTATTTTTGTGAAGTAGAGGGGGACCATTGAGATGGATATGGGTTGTTCTGCCAGAATGATGGAAGGTAAGAGGGATTTGGCCAATTATTGTTTGGGTTTGACTGATTGGACCAAGTGGCATGGAAAATGCTTGTGGTGGCTTTAGGAAAAGGTGGATGGTTCTACCATGTAGCTCCTGTATATTGCTGGGAATTATATTGTGAAGGTTGAAAGAATGAAGATGGGTTGGTAGGCATACCTATTTGTCGTGCTTGCCATTGGCGACACTGGTTTAACAGGTATACTAGTTCTGCTTCTTCCCCTGCCTCCCTGAAGACCGCTTTTAATCCTGGGAGCGATGCGAAACTTTCTGTGGCATGTTCCTTAGTGCATATGGCACATGCCTGTACCATATCCAGTGGGCATTCTTTATGACTATGTTTCTTTCTGCATCAAGGGAAAAAAATAACCAGGTTCTGCTCTGCTTCAACCTGCTTCTGCTTGGCATGCATGATATCTAACTGTGTTGTCAAGGTTCCCAGGATATTTGTTTTGAAATCTTCCAGTAGGTTGTCGATTTCAACTCGAGTAACGCTTCCCCCAGAGACTTTGATGTCCCTGGTGATTGCATCGCGTCCAGTTGGTTTCAGTCTTGTACTGCCCCTCGAGCACCTAATGCACAAATCAATAATATTAGCATAGTCTTCTTGATAAATATCACCTTTACCCATGATATTTAGTGTCTCTATCCACTAGTCTTTCATCCCTTTAATCATCGTGGTTTTATGACATTATCAGGTAGGTTTGCATAAGGAGACCTTTGGAGGTTATAATTGAAACGCTACACATATTCTTCCAAAGTTTCGCTAGGCCTTGCTACAATTCGGAATATCTCATCTTTTAGTTCTCTAGATCTGCAATAATCTTGATATTTTTTAAGGAACGCAGTTTTCATTTGGTCCCAATCATTGATGGTGCCTCCACCTAGTCCCATAAACCAACGCAGGGTTGTTCCCTTTAAAGTAGAGGGGAACAGCTTCAGTTTCTGGGGGTCGATGGTGTAATCATAACCCCTACATAGGACATCAAATTCAAATAGGAATGTATCCGAATCTTCTGAAGTGAGTCCATGAAAGGTGGGAATATTTTGTAATGGGATAGCTTTCATGGGTGCATTGACAGTTGTATCAACAATAAGATACCGTAGTGTAGAGGTCTGGGGTGGTTGTGGATTATTGGCCAATTGGTCAAAAATATGCCAGTATCCTTCTGGGATCTCCAGAGCTGGAGAGTTGTTTCTAGGATGTCTAGAAGAGGCGGGAATAATTTTAACAGCACTCCCTTGATCTGGGGCACTGAGTGTCCTCTTCTCAATTACTACCTCAGAAGATCTTGGTTCTACTGATTTAACCTTAGATTTACCGGTTTCTCCTTCTCCTTCACGAAGGTTACAAGAATTCCCTTCTTGTGAGGGAATTGATCGTGAATTTTCAATATCTTGAAAACTCTATTCAGTCCCTTCAGTTTTATTGTGAACCTCAACGTAGGCTACAAATGGTGATCCTATGGCCTGAAGGGAGACAGTAGGGTGTCTAGAAGAAATAGTTCGGGATCTTACTGATGGCTGAGACTCGGCTTTCCTTATGATTTCGTCGATAAAAGTTGATCGTCCAAGGGTCACCGATCCCTTATATTTTTGGGGTTTGGGATGTTGGATTATATCGTTTTCTAGTTTTTTCTTCTTATTCATTCATGCAAAAATTCAAACATTTATTTCTACCTTAAATTCCTAGAAATTATGTTGGAGAGCAGGCAGGGGAGCAGGCATTTTATTTGCTCCTTACGCAGGTTCTTACCTTCTGTTTTTAATACCTGGTTCTCCCTTAGTAGACAAACATTAAACACCTACTTCACTTCTATGCAATTGCGCTGAAAAGTGAGAGGAGGAGCAAGCACTTTACTTGCTCTTTATTTAGGTTCTTGCCTCCCGTTTTGAATACCCAATTCTTTCCTAGCAGCAATTATCAAATAGACATCACGCTTTGTAAAATTGCAACACTCTCCCGGAAACGGCGCCAAAATGTTGGGTGCTAATAGATGTCTTTTAAAACTCCTAATTGCCTCACATTAATTATCAAACCGAGTAAGTTCTTTTATTCCAAGAGTGTACACAATATGCGCAAGCTATGAATCCAAAGAGTAATGCTTTTTAAAATGAATTATAAACCTTTGATACAAGAGTAAACGGATGCATTTATAAAACTCAACTTGCAACTATTAAAGGAAATACTACATCTAAGAATCAAGACTTAATCTTCAACGGAAATCGTAATCAAATCTCAAACAAGCAATTAAATTGACAATAGCATCAACCAAGAGCATAGTAGCATTAACCAATCTCTTCTAGCTCATTCTATCTAAATCACACTCAACCTCAATTAAGCGATTCAAATGGAAATGATGTCAACCGAGAGTACAGCAGTAGTAACCAATCTCTTCTAGTTGATTCTATAATAACTACACTCTTATCATGATCAACAAGATTCAATGCTTTAATTGATAATCAATTTACTCTACAGTAAGCATAAATGGAATCAAATGACAAAGTTGTGAATCACATAAGGAAAGTAAACTAACTTCAATACAGGAAATCGGAAAATAGCAAACAAGATAAACTCACAAAGAACGGAAAAACATCAAACCAATCAAACTTGCGTGAATTAGAAAGATATAACACAAAGGATAGCAGTTTGATCCACTAGAGGCCGGGCCCTTAGCCACCAATGAATACTATTGAGCTACTTCAGAGAATACGAATGAACAGTAACATAAATTACGTATTAACCATTGAACTCAATCCTCATTACAATACAATCATGTTCCTCAAAAGCACCAATCTGTAAATTAAAATTACAATTTGAAATAAACAGAGATCGATCGATTCCCTTTCTACAGTTTCCACTTTTATGGTCAAAAAGGGTAAAAGATAAATGTGAAACCTCAGGACCGGGAGATCCGGAGGGATTCACAACTGAATGCTATCTTCTAACATTCTTCTTGTTTAGTGTTGATCCTCCTGATTCGTCCTTCGGCATGTCCGCAACTGACATGCCTTATTCCTCCTTTGCTAGTTTACGTTGTTCCGTCTCTAAGGAACAGTAGTTGTTCCTTTCGTCATTTTTCTACATAAAAAGGATTAAGAGTTAGTTATGGTGGCTAAATCTTAATCAAGAGTAGTTCATTCATTTCTTATCATAATCCATCAATATGTTAGCGTATCAAGGTACGAAAGAGATAAGAAAAGAGGAAAAAGTCACTGTAATTGAGAGTAAATACATACCCATTGCATAACTCAACAGTTGCAAGTGCCATGTCATCATTGAAATACTTCTTCTTTGGATGAAGATCCTGTCTCACAACTCTTCCTTAATGAGGTCATCCCACAGCCTATCCCAGTCTAGCAGCTTCTCCCTGGCAATGATCCCTTTGATGAATGGATTTCAATCCTTAGTGAAACCTTTCAAGGCAATCCTTACCTTATCTCCATTTGAGGTAAACAAATTGATGGTAGCAAGTTCATCGTTGACCTGAGACAATCTCGTCATATACAAGGTCATGCTTTCACCCTTTTTCATATTGGTGGACTTCAAATTATCCTCCAATACTAGTACCTGGTTCTCGTTCCTATTCTGGAACAAATTTTGAAGAGCCATCCACATCTCATGTGCATTTTTCTTCTTGGACAAATGAGGTATTATGATATCCTTCACACCATCTAGGATGATCAATCTCACCCTCGCCTCCAAATCTTCATATATTTCCAGCTCCTTATGGTCGATTGGCTTCTTGATATCTTTCTTGGCAAACTCCCAGAGCCTGTTGACCTATAAGACCAACTTGATCCTTTCCTTCCAAAGACTATAGTTGGACAACCCCTCCAACTTGTCCTCATATCAAAAACCTGCCTACAACTTCGACATTATAGTGATCCCTTCAATTACAATGTGACCAACTCCCTCTCACGCTATACTTCACCATGCACAACTATGATTTACTTACTTCCAAAGTAGCTTAGACATGCTCTGATACCATGTTGAATTTCCATGACATTGGGTCTAGGTTAGAGTCTTAAAATCACTGAAACTACCAAACCAAGAATCTTAACCATAAACTACTTTTCACAACGGAAATATAAAGCAGTAAATTGCATATGCACAAATATACACACTTTTTAATAGAATTGCACAATATTGTACAATTACCAATCTTCGATATATTAAACCAAATCTGAATGATATAACAATCTATGGTATACAAGATATAATGACAAACTTCGTTTTAGCTTCGATGTCGTATCTTGTCATGTCATTCCTTTGCTTTCGTACTTCTCACTAGCTTCCCCTTAGATCCTCAAAGGACAACACATCGAGACTAGAGGAGGGTTTCCACCTATCACTATTGCAAGTCCCTTCTGCTACAATGAACATGGACTCATCAATCTCCTCTCTAGGTAGGCCTAATTCTCGATCTCCAATCTACCTTCTAGTAGCTTATTTCATCCATCAAAGAGCTATTAATAAGGCTACAAACTTCACCCAATCACGCACCAACAACATCCTTCTTGTTTGTTGCTCTAGGTCTACTTTGGATAGCCAACACACTGCCCTACAATCAGATCAATGGTACCCAATCCAATCACTGTCAATTCTGCTCCTAGGAAGACTCTTCACCATCATAGAATACCTTCCACACGGCATCAGTAGGCTACAATGATAACTAATCCAAATTGGTCACTGCTTGACCCAACACAGATCAAACTTCTGCTCCAAGTTTGTTGTCCTCATGCTGCCCTTGACTATCACTTGTTAGGGCATACTTTAAAGGCTACAAAAACCACTAACTAACCCCTGAACAACCCTCAAACAACCTCCATGAACTGTGGAATACCCTTGGAATAACCTCCTCTACCATGTTGTTGTTGTAGGCTTGAACCAACCCATTGAAACCCTCCTCCACACACCCTGTTGGGGAGTTATGGTCTTCAACCAAGCACACATCAAGTCTGTAGCTAATGGCCAGCAATGTTAGGTAGTTTTTTCCCCAATTGTTGCTCCAAACCAAACTTGCGAGAAGGCTTTTTCAACTCGGCCTAGCCTCTAATGCCCTCGGCCTCCACTACAGAAATTTTGGACCCAAAGACAGTCCTCCACTTTGTTGTTATGCCTCCTTCTTTGTTGTGGCTAGGGCTCAGAAGTATCCTCCTCACCGAGTTCCTCTTTGATGTATATGTGTTGCACAAGATGGATGCCTTAAAACACATCACATCGCCCTTTATTTATAGCCAATAAAATGGCTCCAATGAATAGATGAAGAAACACATCTATTGGCTAATTTTTACATCAAGCCTACTTGACTTGAAAACCAATAATTAATTGTCAACTTCAAAAATTCATTTCTCCACTTCTACAACTTAGAATTCTATGATTCTCTAAGCATTGGATTCTCCTTTCAACCCTCTATCATCTCATGCATCACATGTAAAAATGTACCTCCAGAATCACCCCAAACATGATTGGGTGCAAAGGGTTCCAAGCCCACAAGTGACCCTTGTGGCGGTTTACCCTCTAAACCCTGAACCCTAGGGCTTGGAGTACCTCCCAAGCTACACAAATCAACACAAATAAGAGAGAGAAGATTCATTCCACTTATGATCCTTCTACAATTTTCAGAATTTTTATTTTCCTTCGAAGCAATTCCTTGCTTTATTCTCAATCTTTAATCAACTTGACTATATTGAATTGTTGCATGTTTTATAAAGCCAAACCTTGAGTGCATTTTATCTATTTGTTCTAAGTACCTTTATCATTACTTTTTGGTCCATGGGAGCATAATCCTAATCCCTTATGGATGAATGCATTTTATTTTATGTTTAATTGATTGAATTTTATTACCATGCTATAAGCACTTGACTTTATTCTAAAACTTTAATCCCATAAATTATTATTTTGACTATCATAGAGAGCTTATTTTTGGAAGGCATGTCATTTGTGATTCTAAAACTTTAATTTTCAAATATGAATTAAAAGTCTCGTGAATGTTTTCATATGCTCTTTTGATTTTAAATATCGGAAACCATTTTATTATTCTCAAAGTAACTAGACTAATGCTTTCTATTTCTGTCTATTTGGATTCGCCTCAAATATGTTTCCTCGTGTATCTTATGAATGACAATGTGGAATACATTTGTGAATACATAATTTATTTTTCTATCATTTCAATTTTACTTTGAAAAACACCTAGTCCAGTGACAGGTGCATGTGTTGAATGCTTAATTTTTCACATTCAAGTTATATGCATACCAAAGTGCAATCAATAGAGGAGTACAACCTCTATAAAAATGTAGATGGAACCTTGAAATAGACCCTAGGAGGATGAATTTTCCCCTATCAGGAAAATGGATGAACACCACCTTCACCTTTGGATTGTGTATATGGGAAACAAGGAGTGAGGGAGGCTATTATAAGGAATTCTTTAAGACTAGAAATATTTGTTGAGAAATTAGGAAGATCCATTTACAAGTACAAGAGATGCTAAATTGGTCACAAAAAAGTACAAATCCAGGCATGATCAACACAAAATAGAGAATTCATTCATAGTGGGAGATAGAGTATGTTTGCAGTTGAATAAGGAGAGGTTACAAAGACTTGTTAAGAAAATTAAGGCTCACTGATATGGTCCTTTCAATATACTAGAAAAGGTGGGAGATAGATTTTTTAGACTTATTATACCCCCATACATGTGCATTTACTTAGTGGTGAATGTGAAATATCTCAAACTCTATGAGCCTTCCATGTTGGATCAAGAAGAGGAATCAGTCCTACCTTCCATAGAGGACTTAGTTCCAAATTCCCAAGCCAAGTTGATAGGGGACACAATTTTGTAGAAGAGGCACATAACTACAAGATGAGGGTATCATGACCTTTGGTAGATTACGTTAAAATGACAACTTCCAAGAAAATCAAAATGGTACTCCAAGGAGAAGGTAGAGGAAACTTTTCATCATCTCACCTAATAAATATTTTGGGGATCAACAACCTTCAAAAATGGGAAGGCAAGATCTAGATTGGATCGCCATATAATATTTAATCTATATTGATGCTTTCAGAATGGAAAATTTAATGGAATCAACTTATAGGAGCAATTTTATCAGTGAGACAATTTTGACGTGTTAAATGACATTTTTGGGGGGTATTACTTTCCCACTTAGGTTGAATCCCTATGATTCTATCCTACACTCAAAGATCTTCAAATAATGTAAGAAAGATGTCAATCGAAGTTCATATGAAAAAGTTATGCCTCCTGGTAGTTGACCTATAATGGGTGACCACCATGATTCAAGGGGATGTCATGTCAGCCCCCATTACTCATGCAAAAGGGGCTAGCCATGTAGGGACTATGAAGAAGACTCTAGAAGGGACTATTAGCCACGTCATGAATATGAAGAAAACTCTAGAAGGGTCAAAGTTGTAACCCTAATTGAGAATTGATGGAGTCAAACTTAACCCCTAGTTGGTTATCGGGCTATATACATAGCCACTAGGTGAAAAATGGGTTCCATTCATTTCAATCATACCTTGTTCCAAAATAAAGAAGAAAAACTTAGGAGTGGGAGTGACAAAGCATAATAGAGGGAGTTTGTTGTTTATGGCAACTTATTAAGACACAAGTATCAAGTAATTCCACAAAGAGTTCCTTCTCCTTTGTACTTGCATTATTTCCATTCCAGACAAAAGAGAGCAAGGCAACCTCACTTTCTAGTTGGGTTTTCTCCCATAAGGGTTTCCCATAGCATATCTTGTGCTCATTGTGCTTGGTGTTCGATTATATTTTATTGTTCTTTATTTTCTACATTTTATCTATTACATGCATAAGCAATAAATAATAATTAATAAATTTGGAATCTACAAAAATTAACCTTCATAATATATATGTTTTATATATTTTTATCATATATATTGTGAAAAAACTATCCAGTGGAATATCCACAATAGCTTATAGATTAAAACCTTTAATTTGAATGAACCATGAAGAGATAGCAAGAGCATTTAAATAAATAATAAACAAGGTGATTGCAAAGAATTAAAAATATTTTCAATGGATTATTTATGTCAATGAAACATGTGGGCTATCTACCCCACATTTATAGACCACTATTAGAGGAGATGCAGGGATAAGATATCACAGTGGTCAAAATGGCTAAAGGCATTGAAGAAACAAATGAATAAGACATAGAGGTGAAAGCACAGGAGATAATTGATTATATGCGTAAAAAAGAGGGTTGAAATTGATAATGGGAGGACAAATCCCTCTCATCATGACAACAAAGAAAAGATGGTTAAGAAGGAGAAGCATGGAACTAAAAATGTGCATCATGAATTTGAGAAAGAAGGTAAGCCTAAAGAGTTCCATACATGAAATGATGAAGTTATGGTTGATTTGGGATTTGAAGCAAATTTAGCCCATTTTCAAATCGAAGTAGAAGGAAGAAGAGTATTTAGTTGGAAATCATCACAAACAAATTTTGGATTGGTGAGGTTTTTATTAAAATAAATATAAATGAATTACATTATAGTAATGTATAAAGAAAATAACACATGGACACCATAAATTATCTTGGAAACCCTTCCACTATTCATTTTATTCTTTATTCATCTTACCTTTGCATCCACTTACTCAGTTTCTACCACCCATGTGCCTAGCCGCCATGGCTTTTCGCTAATTCTTGAAATTAAAACACCAGTCCTTCAAGGACCCCACGGGGATCTCACCATGCCCCACACACTATTGGAAACTCCTTATCAGTGTTAGTGATGTATTCTAAGCCAATGTATGCAATTGTTGCTAATTTCAACAAACCACCTTGCCACATGTTCAATGGATACTTTGGAGATCTATATCCATGCAACTATGTGACCTCCTTATTGCAGCTCGACTATCCCCAACATAGCCTAGATCTACTACACCCATCTCTCCTCGGCACATGTATAACCACACATCATATGTTGCATAGAGTGTTCTTCCCTCAACTCTGATACCATTGTTATTAAAAGAGAAAAAAAAGAAAAAACATGATAGCAGCACATGGACACCATAAATTATCAGAGGTTTTACTAGGCATGATATTTTTACAACATAATAAATTTTTTTGGATAAATCCGATGCACGAGGAAGACTTAGGAAAAAAGAAGATGATAAAGTTCCAATAGAAGTATTAAATAAGGTCAATGATATACAAGCCAAGGAAAAGAGGTACCAAGATGGTAAGAAAATGAAAATGATGTAAAATAAAAGAAATATAATGTTGCATATGTGATAATGGGTGAAGAATATAAGCATGGTGAATTGAAGATGTGAAGGGAGATATAATACTAGTGGGAAATAAGTGTTTTCATAAGATTGAATATATTGAGAAGATTGATATGGTTATATTGAATATAGTGAGACAAGTTGAAAATAAGGCAAGAGAAGTTACTAAACTTATGCATTTGTGGAAGAGGGATAGAAAAGAATGGATATTATAAAAAATGAAAGTGAAGAGTACGAGAAAGAGGATAAGCGTGCCAATGATTGTGTGCATCAAATTAAAGAATATGAAATGGAGCTCAAGATAATAGTTACAACCAAGCCTGCTCGCATGGACCATGGAAACATGTGTGAAAAAATAAGAGATGAAACTATAGGTGGAAGGAGGCAACAATCCCTTTAGAAATTGTTAGAGACATAAGTGGAGAAAATTGTGCACATGAATATGATAAAGAATAGGTTGATTTATAAGTTGTAGTAAGGGTGAAACATATGATTGTTTATTGGATGTGTCGTTTGTAGGTATAATTTGTACATCTAAACATGTTTTTGTGATGCCTAAGGTCATTACCCTAGCCAAGGGTATGGGGTTGGTATCCTTTGATAAATATTTTGTCTTCTTATTTTGCAAAGAGAATCATAGGTGTATTATGGGCTTTAGGTGGTTTCAACCCATGTTTTATGCCCATTGTAATCTAGTATTTCTTGGAAGATTGGGGTTGAACAAGGTTATGAAATGAACAATCAAATTATCACTATAATAGAACATTATTGATGTGTTGATGAGGTAGACTATAGTGTGGATGTGAAGAAGTAAATGGCTATCATTTATTCGTTTATTTATGAAAATTAAACTAAATCAAATGTTTATTTGAATTAGACATATTGTTGTCACTTATAATGAATCTTGGAAGAGGAACTTGTTGAGTTGGATGAGAGGCTAGGAGAGAAATTTATAATGGAGGGTTATAATAGGATAATTAATTCTTTTCCAAGAGTGAAAATAATGCCTGTAAGGGTTTTGAACTCAGTGAAGTGGTAATCAGGACTAAGTAACTTGGAGAAGAGAGTGGATATTTAACTCAGTTTGGAGTTCATAAACGCCATCTCTTAGAGCTTTCTTGGATCTTGACCATGTGCATTCTCAACCTTGTGGTTATTATGAGATATAAATAAATATCAACAACATCTAACATTATTTCAACTCTTAGCAACCCAATTATTAAGAAATATAATAGAAACTATATCAATATGCTCCAATAAGTTTAATCATTTTAATAAAATATTATTTTACATATGCAGACCTATGAAACACTTATAGAAAATATAGAAAAACATTCAAATATATCCTCATAGTCTTAAATTATAATTTCAAATCACTTTACTTGTGCCATATTAGCAAGACATATAGAGTTGGAAATTACAAACTATGAAGAAAATAAATTGATGAAAATAGAATTTGACATTTACACAAGTATTGGACAACTAAAAACTTCGCTAACATGCATCAAGATGAATTTCATATACATACCATAACAAGATCACATGGCTAGTAGAATCCACCTTATGTCCAAAACCCTAGCTCAACCAAGGTGTTCTAGTGAGCATAAATCACTCAAGCATGTTCTCCAGTGTGAGGTGTTGTTTTTCCACAATACTGGATAATATCGGTTAGGGTCTTAGAATCTCTAAAACTGCCAACTCAAATGCCACAAGAAACTACTTTTCACAATAGAACAAATACAATAGTAAATCAACATGTGCACAAATAAACAACCTTTTTACAGTTTTTCAATAACCCAACTTCAGTATATTATCAATGTATAATACAACATGTTAGGTCTCTCGTACCAGTGATCATGGCCTGCATACAATTACCGATACAACAATACAAAATAGGGTTTGGTGTCAACAACTATTACAACCAATCTACCCTAAACAAGATACAACTAAATGACTAGCTGATGTAGTGCACCATCACAGCTCCACTTGGTCGTACCCTGAACAAGTTTGATGGTCCTTTTGCTCCCATGTACAACTCTACCTCTATTAATGGATTTTTCTCCTTTAAGTCACTGAACACAACTCTCCAATCTACCCTCTAGTTTCTCATTAGTCCATCAATGAATCCAACTCATAGGGTCTTCTTGCCAGTTGAACTCAATTTGTCTCCTAAACTGCCCACAGTTGCTCCTTGGATCTTAGGGACTTCTCCCCTCAATTTCATTCTTGTGTTGCTCCAATGAAGATAAACTTAGGGCATGGATGGCTACCCTCTATCATTGTAATATGTACTTCTCTTCAACAAACTTGGGCTCAGTGACTAGTCCACTTGGTTTCCTTCCATTATCCTTCAAAGATTTAACCCTTGACCTCCAAATCCCTGCCTCTCCTAGCAGACATAATTTCCTTCTTAGGTATGCACTTAGGGAACAGGAGAACACCTACGTGTTTCCCTCCTAATGGCCACAAGATTTCCTCCAACAATTGTCCAACCTAGAATATCTATCCACTAGTGAACAACATCAACTCAAGAGGAAAAATATACCTTTTTCTACAACCTTATACTACTCCCCCTGACGTTAGATTTTGTGTAATCTATGAGCTTTGGTTAGGTCACACATCAACCCTAAAATATTCTCCAAAAACCTACATTCTCCCTCACTTCATGCCTCTTCTAACTATGTTTTCCCTTGTTGTGATTGCGGCCTAGGTTAGGCCTCTTACCAAGCCTTCAACCTTCCTCAAAATATGTGTCATCCACCTGCAATCAACATATAATTATGTAGCCCAAAATAAAAAAATAAATCACCTCAAAATACACACAAAATATGTTAGACTTCTTTTCCAAGACCTCAGCCTGCACTTCCAAACAAACTTGCTCCAAAACCAATCATAAGAAGATGCAAAACTACTCCTTCTTATCTTCGATTAAAGATTAGTCAGATCTATGACCAATTCATAGATGTTTATTTGTGATGTTGTTACACTTGGATGTGAGAATGAGTTCTATCCTCTCTCATATTTATACCTTCCTATTGTGGAAACGCCTATCCATTAAGGGCACCTCCTCAAGTCAAGGCCAACATGTCCTTTATGCCACAATCCCACACTACAACATTCAAAATTATTATCTCACAATCTACAAGGCCTATCTTGGTGATACAAGAATCCCCTAGCTCCTTTTAGGGTGCTCCATCATCTCCAAGTGCCAAGTGTCCAGAACTCCTCATGGATTCACACCCACAACTTTGGGTGCAAAGCCCACAGCTTAAGTACTCTTGCCCACAAAGGCCATGTGGGTCAAATTCCTCCATAAACCTATACCTTAAGGTTTGGTGTACCTCCCAAGCAACCAATATCAACACTCCCTCTTAGTGAGGGAGGTACTTCCAAGACTCGGAAGTAGCTTGTCATCATTGTCACTATTGGTGACACTACCCCAAATCTTGGAGCTCATCACTCTAACATGCCCAAAAGCATAAATTATGCCCTTCTCAATAGTGTCATTGACTCCAGAAGCCTCCTAATTCTTCTTCTCCTAAAACGATTTTAGGCCATTACATGATTCCTTCTTTCCAACTATAGAAGCAACCTTGCTCCCCACTAAACTCATGCTCTTCTTGGGATGCATGTTCTCCTTATGAACTTTCAAACTTCTGCTAGAACTTAGATCCCTCTAAACCTATAGAACATAGACCTTCTCATACTTCTACTTCTCATGATTTATAGGCTTGTCTTTCAACCTGTATAGACTATGCTCTCTAACTCCACCTGACCACTCCACCAAAGTTAGATCCTTTAGGCCTCAGCTTCGCTTTCCCATCCTTGAAAATCATGTCAAAACCATTGTACTTGATCACTGAGATAAAAATAAATAAAACAAGCAAACAAAAAAATAAAACAAAACAAAACAAAATTTAAAAAAAAAACAAACAAACAAACAAAAACAAAAAAAAAAAGAAAATACAAAAAAAACACAAAAAAAACATCAAAAGAACAAAAACACAAAAAACAAAAAAACAAAAACACTCCACAAAACAAAACAATAAGAGCAGCAAAAAAAAAAAAAAAACAAAAACAAAAACAAACAAACAAAACAAACCAAACAAAACAAATTAAAATTAAAAATTAAAAAAATTAAAAATAATTATAATTTTAAAAAAATTAAAAATAAAATAATAAATAAATAAAATTAAAAAAAAAAACAAAAAAAACAAAAAAACAAAAAAACAAACAAACAAACAAACAAACAAACAAACAAATACGTTATATATGAGCTGTGGTACAGACAATACATCCTGAACTCGCATCAACTGGCCTAACTCCATTCTGAATGGCACAACACTTGATCCTCTAATCTCCTTCTTACTCTTGTCGCCCGCCACCATGTTCAACTTTGAGTCCCACTCAGCTAGGGTCTCAAACACATCTTGTGAACCTGTCATGTGCTTCAACGCACCATTGTCCACATACCATGCAGCCTCATCAATGGCACCCTCAGAGAAATGAGAGATCAAAACAAAATTCTCACTCTTTAATCTCTTGTAGAGGTCATATATCTTGGTATAAGTGGAAACACCTACAACCGCCTTCCCCTTCTTCTTCTCATCATTTCCCTGCTTCTTCTCAAGACACTTCGTCAAATAATGACCATACTCGCCACATTTGCAACACTTCAACTTACTCAAGTCCTTCTTTTGCTTGTCATTCATCCTTGTTGTAAGAGCCACATCATCATCAGAAACCTTCTTCTTTAGATGAAGATCCTCGTCTCGCAATTCTTCCTAAGTAAAGTCATCCCACATCCTATTCTAGTTTGGTAGCTTCTCTCTAGCAACGATCCCTTTGATGAAAAACTTCCATTCTGTAGTAAACCCCTTCAAAGCAATCCTCACCATCTTAGAATATATAATAATCACTCTGATGGTGGAAAGCTCATCTCGAATCTGAGACAATATTGTCAAATATGAAGCCACCTCTTCACCCCCTGTCATCTTCGCGGCCTTCAACTTATCCCACAATACCAACTGTTGGTTCTCATTCTTATTCTGAAACGAATCCTGAGCTTTCCACATCTCATGGGAAGAGTTCTTCCTATACAAATGAGGTATCAGAGGATCCTTGACACCATCTAGGATGATCAACTTTTCCCTCATATCCATCTCTTCATACACTTCCAACTCCTTAGGGTCAATCAACTTCTTGATCTCTTTCTTAACAATGTCCCAGATCCTGTTCACCATCATAACCAACTTGATCATTCCCTTCCATGGACTATAGTTGGAAAATCCTTCCAACCTGTCCTCATATTGTAGACCAGCTGACATCTTTTCCATTGTTATCATTCCTTCAACAATAATGTGACCAACTCCCTCTTGAGTTGTACTCTTTGTGCACACTTTGATTCACTAGCCCTTCAAAGTAGCTCTGATACCATGTTGTTTCTCCATGACACTAAATAATCTAGGTTAGGGTCTAAGAATCTCTAACACTACCAACTCAAATACCAAAACAAACTACTTTGCACAGCGAAACAAATACAATAGTAAATCAACATGTGCACATATAGATAACTTTCTTACAATTTTTCAGCAACCCAACTTCGTTATGTTATCAATTTATAATACAACACTCTAGGGCTCTCGTACCAGGTATCATGGCCCTCATACAATCACTGATACAATAATACAAACTAGGGTTTGGTGTCAAAAACTACTACAACCAATCTACCTTGAACAATATATAATTGACCAACTAGCTGATGTAGTGCACCATCACAACTCCACTTGGTCATACCATGAACATGTATGTTGGTCCTTCTACTCCCATCTGCAACTTTGCCTCTATCGATGGATCTTGATCCTTTAAGTCACTGAACATGGCTCTCCAATCTTCCCTCTAGCTACTCATTAGTCCATAAATGAATCCAACTCATAGGGCCTTCTTGCGAGTTGTTCACAACTCTGTTTGTGAACAACTCCTAGACTGCCCACTACTACTCCTTAGCTCTTAGGGACTTCTTCCTATATTACCTTCCTATGTTTCTCCAATCAATACAATCTTAGGGCATGGAGTGCTTCCCTCTATCACTACAATATGTCCTTCTCTTCAACAAACTTGGGCTCAATGATTGGTCCACTTGGTTGCCTTC
This sequence comes from Pinus taeda, assembly GCA_000404065.3. Taxonomy (NCBI): domain Eukaryota; kingdom Viridiplantae; phylum Streptophyta; class Pinopsida; order Pinales; family Pinaceae; genus Pinus; species Pinus taeda. The sequence goes on along the minus strand of APFE031700520.1, from coordinate 9,079 downwards.
TTTTATCCTTCAAAGAGTCAACGCCTAGCCTCCAAATCCTTGCCTCTAGTAGCATACCCATTGTACTTCTCAGGTTTTCACTTAGGGCATAACATAACACCTACTTACTACACTCATAACAACCAAAAGATGTCCTCTAACAATTGTCCAACCTGGACTATCTATCCACTAGCAAACAACATCAACTCAAGAGGACAAACATACCTTTTTTGCAATCTTTTGTTACTCCCTTAAACTTAGATTTTGTATAATCTTTGAGCTCTAGTTACGACTCATGTCAGCCCTAAAATCTACTACAAAACTTTGCATTCTCCCTCACTTAAAGTCTCTTATAACTGTGTTGTCCCTTGTTGTGATTGTAGCTTAGGTTAGGTCTCCTACTAAGTCTTTGACCCTCCTCAAAAGATGTGTCTCTGCCTGTAATCAACACATAAGTATGCAACCCAGAACATAATAATAAAACACCTCAAAATATGCACAAATTTTTCCAGACTTCTCCTCCAAGATGTTAGCTTGCACTCCTAAATAAACTCACTCCAAAACTAGCCATAAGAAGATGCAAAAATACTCCTTATCTTCGATTAGGGCTTCTTCAGATCTGCAGCCAATTTAGAGATGTATCTTTGTGATGTTGTTGCACTTGGATATCATAATGAGGTCTCTCCTCTCTCATATTTATACCTTCCTTTTCTGGATACGTCTAGCACTTAAGGAAACCTCCTCAAGCCAAGGCCAATTTGTCCTTTGTACCACGAGCCCCCACAAAGACATTCAAAAATTATTATCTCACAATCTACAAGGCCACTCTTGGTGCTACAAGAAACCCCTAGCTCCTTTCAGGGTGCTCAATCATCTCCAAATGCCAAGTGTCCAAACTCATCATGGATCCACACCCACAACTTTGGGTGAAAATCCCATATCTTGGGTACTCTTGCCCACAAAGCCCTTGTGGGTCAAATTCCTCCACAAATTTGTACCCTAGGTTTTGGAGTATGTTGACGGTGTTGGACCTACCAAAAATTCAAGGGATCTCTCTGATATGAAGTTCCAATTATACCTCACATCGTTTGGTGGAGGAGCCCCATCTGGTATAAAGGCTTGATTACCGAATCCTTAAATATTTTCCTTGGCTCTAACTATCAGTAAGAGAGAGAGATACAACGGTGTCTTCGAAAAGCAAGAAGGTGTGCCTGGTGAGCGTTCAGTTGCAACTATGCCAAGGTTCTTGTACTGTAGAGAGGGGAAAAAAGTGAGCCTCTAAGTGAGAGGTAATAGTACCACCCAAGAAGAGACAAACATGATCCAGAAGGGTTCTTCTAACATCCAACAGAATAGTCCATAGCAGGTGCGACGGTCGTTATAGCCAACAAATGAAGAAATATTTGTCTAATATCCTATAGAATAGTCCACAAGGACGGGACAACAATAACAACAATTACAACACATTCTCAATATGATAAGTACTAAAATAACTGAAATAGTTCAACTATCTTAGCACATGTGAAAGAAAACATGAAATACAAACATCTGTGGAATAATCTTACAAACATTCATAGTCCATTCATGAAGGACGTGTTGGCCTTGAAAACTTCTGTTACTAAGTAAAAGTTCTAAGAAACGTGTTTACAATGTACATCACTAGCTCTAGTAGTGGAGCATTGGAGTCACTCCTTGCTCCTCAAAGAACTAGCTTATCTCTCTAATGACTTGGGGGGAGGAGCCAAGGTGAAAAAGTCCTTTGCTCATACAATGAGGGAGTACATATAGCCATGGGTGACTCTTTGACTACCCTCGTGGTTGTTTCACTTCCTATGAAATTCAACTTACATGACTCTTTACATTCCATGTGTGTCCTTTGAACTTTCACTTTACAATACATTTGAATACAATATACATGATCCACAATAGTGATGTGGCATATGACAACTCATGACATGAAATGACATGACATTGCTAACATGGATTGCTTGATGACGTGGAAATTTCAAGTCACTGTTGTTGGTAAGTGTTGGATGACTTCTTGAAGATGCTTTTTATCTTCACCTGTGCATGGCTTAGTGATGCGAAATATTCAATGATCTCCAGTCTTGGATAGTGGTCACAAACTAGTGTCCCTTCGCTTTCTCTTGATCGATCAACTTGTAGGTTCAGATACAAGAGAGTCTTTAAGAATGCTTCTCTCCTTCTTCTCATTCTCCATCATCTTTCCATGACATGATTAGGTACATGTTCCTACAATTCACTCATCACGAGACAACATCAATCCGAAAACCCCCTAGTCTAATATGATTCATTCTAATCCACAAATTGAGCCTGGAAAAAGTGACAGGCTGGGAAGAGGGACTTGAGCTCTGAGACTACACAGTGTGCAACCCAGCTAGGCCTGAGGGACAAGACTACACAATTTCCAGAGCAAGTGGAGACAGGCTGAGTGAATGGACATTGGGAGAGCCAACTGTGCAGTTCTGGGAGTCAAGGGAGTTTGGGCTATTGTGTAGTTGTGTAGTTCAAGGACTCAAGGGATCAGCTTGAGGCTTGAGGATGTGAAGTGCACAGTTTAAGTTGGGTTGGGGACTTGGGCACAGAAACTATGCGATGTAGTAGCCCTAGGGAATAGGAGTGGCACATTGCATAGTGCCAGCAGCAAGGTCACAGTTAGAGGGCTGAGACTGCACATTGCGTAATTCAAAAGGTGCCCAGTGAAATTAGGTTTGTCTATCGGAAATTTTTTCTAGAAAACGGCTAAGTGTGGGATAAATGAGACCGGTGATGAATAGTGATGAAATTTGAATGTGATCACACACTTATAATACTTTGACGACACGATAACATAGATCATATGAACATATGAGTAAATCATTTCCCTCCGTGCGACAACTTTACAACAAGGTACAACAAGTGCGACACCTAAGATAGACTTTGGGACGACCGTGATGACACTTGTGCGACAATGCTTAGAAATTTGTGAATGAATGTGACAAATGTTTATATAATTAGAACAACTCGTATACACAAGTAAAGACCTTTAAAACCATAAGAATAGGCTTGTAAACATTGCGCAATAGCCAAACATGTCAAAACACGACATTTTACCCAATATGAAAAAGGGAACAAAACACTTCAAGAAATATCATGAAACAAGCTTTGGTGTTTGCGACAACAATGTAAAAGACCAAGGAAGGCTCAGAAATTGAGCGTAAGCCAAAATTTTGGAGGGTGTTGCAGCAACTACAACACTTGGTGACGCACTAGTTGAATTCCAACTTCTTGATCTCAGTTAACTTCTTCTATACAGGGCCTCAGTTCTTCAGGGAGTATTGATTCATCGTGTAGATTACTTTGGCCTTCCCACTTACCCCAAGAATAGGCACAGTCCCCTTTATACCTTTTTGGTTGAACACAACATAAGATTCAATAATATCACAATGTTTCGAGTCAGGAAGGGTAGTGTAGTTCGCGAGCTTAAGATTTTTAGAGTATAATTTTTCATCTTTGGTGTTTCTCTGCTACTAGCAGGCCTATAGAATACCCTGACGAAGTCACACAGGAACACAAACATCACTCCACTATCAGCAAGCCTAGACAGTACCCAGGTAGAGTTGCTCGCTTCCCCTCTCTGCGCAGGAAGCCTTTCTCTTCTTTCTCCTTTATTTATTTATTTTAAAGAGAACTATGCATCGGCACTTATTTATTTTTGGGTGGAAGAGGGATCCCGGCTTATTGAGAGCAAAAGAGGTTGTTCCTTCAGAGAAGCATATAGATACCTCTGATTTATGTTTGCTCGTTTAGATTTTTTCTCATTCTCTACTTCTACTAGTTGGATAAGCATGAATATACCGAAACATAAATACTAAGTATAGGCATGAGGATTCCGGAATAGACATGGGTTCGTGGTTGGACCAAAACTCTCCTTACAAATAGATTGTATTTTCGGTTGGAACTTCTTTGGTCAAAAGATATAACCAACAACAAGGAAGATGGATAGAAGACTAGCAAAATGTTGAAGTGTCACAAGACTCTTTAGAGTTCGGCCACACACGTTCTTAGAAGCCACAAAATGTACATGCACAACACTTATTCACATGATGAAAACCAAAAAAACACTCAAGCAAATAAACAAAAAACAACAAAAAAATACTATGTGCACAGTGTAGGGCACAACCCCAGATCTTCATTCAAAATAGTGTTTAATTCTTGGCCATTGATAGGAAGAGAGTAAATCTTCCTATCAAGTGATTGAAGATGATAAGTGTGATGGCCAAGATTTTCATGCATTGTGAATGGCCCAGTCCATAGGGATTGAAACTTAATGTGTTTGTCTTTGTCCTCGTGGGCTTTATCCCACTTCAAGACTAAGTCACCCACATTGTATTTGTTATTCCCTACAGACTTCTAGTTGAACCACTTTCTTGATATGATTCTGGTGAAGTGAATTTTTTCTTTTGCTTTCAACCTTTATTCTTATAGCTTGCGAAGGGTGTCCATCCTACACTGCACTAACAGGCATGGCTTGCCTTGGGATTCTTGTGAGAGTTGGAGAGAAGGCAAGTAGATGTTGGGCAGGAGGATGACTTCTTTTCCATACACCAAGAAGTAAGAGGAGGTGTTCAGCGAAGGCTTTGGCGTGACTCATTCAACCCATAAGGCATTTACCAAAGCGGAGTGCCAGTTTCATTGCTCATAGAATATGGTCTTTTTGATAATGCATATTAGGTTCTTATTCGTGGATTCAACAAGACCATTCCCCTGCAGATAATAATTATCTAAATGTTTCAATACAATCTCATTTCCCAATGCAAAATCGTAAAGTCTTAGCGATGAAAAATATCTTGCATTGTCGAAAATAAGCGAAGTAGAAATGTTGAACCTGGAAATGATGTTCTGATGCAGAAAGCTAATGACTTCCTAATCATTCGCATGTTTGAGTGGAACTGCTTTTTTCCATTGCGTGAAATAATATGTAGCAGTAAGGATGTATCATTGCTTCTTTGATGAAGGCGGAAATATTTCTCTAATAATATCCAAGCCCCATAGTTGAAAAGGTTCTTCCACTGCAATGGGTTGCAATGGGGTGGCTGACTTCTTGTTTATGTCGGCACACCTCTGACAGAACAGAAACTTGTGGGCACGATCATGAGCATCTCTGAATAATGTAGGCCAGTAAAAGCTAGCCTACATGACCTTATGCACTGTTGTGTTTCCCGTAAAGTGACCACATGCTACTCCATCGTGGAGATCATGCAATACCTTTTCTGAATTGTGTGTTTCCAAACACCTAAGTAGTACTCCGTTGTAGTGTTTTTTGAAAAACACCCCATGCACCAACTGATAAGATAATGCTTTAAGTCTGAGTTCCCTCTTCTGTCTTGCATAAAACTTGGATGGAACAATGTTGTGTTCAAGGTATTGATGCACATTAGCGTACCAATATTTTGTGCTAGTAGTGGGGGAGGCTTGCTCGACTTTGTACATATCAATTTCTTTCTCCCGTCCTGAAAGATCTTCTTCTTCCTCCTTTGTGTTCATTTCTTCTGTCACTAGTCAACAGATACCATGGCCCTCTATTGTGTGAACTGGCTTGATTACTAGATCATATTCTTGCAACCCAGTCATCCAGTTCGCTCTCCTTTCACCCAGCTCTTGTTGGACGAGAAATGATTTGATTGTTGAGTGCAGGACAATGACAATGCAATCATTCTTCAATAGAGAGGGCCAAAAGTGTTTTATCACCTTGTATACCACATAAGCTTGTTTGTCCGTGGTGGAGTAGTTAAGTTCTAGTCCTTACAGACTTGCACTCATGAAGGAGATAGGTCGCTCGTTGTTCAAATCATCCTTTTGGGTGAGTACAGCAACAGGAGAAGCATCAGAAGAAAAAGTGTAGAGTAAGAAATATTTATTGAAGTCTGGGTTGTACAATATGAGTACTTCTGTGATAGCCTACTTGATACAGGAAAATGCATCATTTTCCCTTTTATCCCATTTACAAATTGCATCCTTCTTCACCATATCTTGTATGGGCTTGACAATCTGAGCGTAGTTGGAGATGAGCTTGCTAAAGAAATTGATTTTCCCCAAGAAGGAGTGCATAGCCTTCTTATTCACTGGGAAGGGAATCTGCATGATTGTCCTGACCTTGTCCCGGTCTACCTTAATCCCACTTTTGGAAATAATGTGTCCTGAGAGATTACCCTTGGAAACCGCGAAGATACTTCTCTTGGGATTTAAGGATATCCCATACTTGCAACATCACTCGAAAATTTTCCTTAAGTGGCATATGTGGTCTGACCTTTGTTTGGAAAACATTGCTACATCATCAAGATAAACCACTACGCTCCATCCAATCAGCCCACAGAAATTGATGTCCATAACACGTTGAAATGTTGCACGAATATTGATTAACCCAAACGACATTTTCCTGAATGTGAACGTGCCCCACTTCATTTAGAAGGTGGTTTTAAGTCTGTTAGGCTCTAAAACCAGAACTTGGTTATATCTAGAATAATCATCTAATAGAGAAACATTTCTGACCCTGATACTGTTTGTAGTATTTGTTCCATGCACAACACAAGATAGTTGTTCTTGTCCTATGCAAGATTGAGATTTTAGAAATCTACACACAAGTAGATTTCCCTGGACTTCTTCCTCACTGGGACCAAAGTTGAGTGTCGCACTCTATATATGATCCAAGCAACTAATAGTTTCCTCAACTCTTTTTGAATCAGAGGCTTAAGCGTTGGATGTACTTTTCTCAACTTCTGTTGGAATGGATTGGCCCCTTCTTTTATTGGTATCACATGTTGAATGATTCGTGTGTCATATGTTTTAAGCTCATTGTATGTCCAAGAGAACTCATCTCAGTACTGCTTGAATAAGAAGATACGGGCTTGTCACTCTTGTGGTGTATAGCAAGTACCAAGATTGGCATACTTGGAATCTTTATCTTTTCCCAAGTTAATTTGCTCGTGTGACAATGTGGAATTGTGGCTCTTAGCATTAACAGGTCCCCATAAGCGATTATGAAGGTCATACAACTTCTCCAATGATACCACACCTTTTGGGATGATATTTCCTCTACTTGCATTGACTGCATCCTGCAATTCCTTTTCATGCTCGTCCTCATCGATCGTTGTGTCTTTCAACACATCAACGTTCGCCATGAAGCACAATATCTGCTAGTCATCATTAAAAACACATAAATTAGTGATATTATTAGGGATAGATGGCTTATAAAGAATTTCAATAGAAAAATGATCCCTCAATAGTGACAACCTATGAGTGGCATTTGCTAATGCATCTGTTATCACTCAGGTTGTTCCCTGCTTCCTAAAGGGAATACGGCCGAGGTAACCACTGACCAATCTTGTAGTTACAGGTCCTAGCCTACCTGCAACCAGAGAGGGCTCTCTCTTTATATTTTAGCTTTGTTTGATGAATGTTTTAGGCTAGTTATGATGCACTGTTTGTTTTGAATTTGGTGGGTTGATGAATTCATATAGAACTGAGGCACAGATTTACAGGACAGTTTCTTCCATTGGGCAATGGAGTTGAGGTATTTGTACTTTTGAAAGTGGATTTGTGAAGACGGAGTGTTGCTGCAGAGCAAGTTAGGCATGTGTGAAACAACTTATCGGATTTGTTGGTGAAATTGGGGAATTAGTAAGTGAAAGGCAAATAAGAATCTTTCACTATGCTAATGAAGAAACATGAAAGTATTGCTTAAGAGCAGTTAAGAATTCTTAAACAGTATTCACCATGTTAGGATAAGTTT
>APFE031700518.1:0-47929 GCA_000404065.3 Pinus taeda | reverse complement strand
TCTTATTGATGTTGCTCATGGTTGATTAAGCTTCTGCTAAATTGTTTGTAGAAGTAGATCAAGTGTTTTACTTTAGTACATTGCATTACCAGGTTGATCTACAAGTGGGAAATTTTTACATGGTATCGGAGCTAGCTGATTTGTAGAAAAATTTCTACATGGTATCAGAGCTAGTTGATGTGTAGAAAAATTCTACAAGTACTCCTTAAGAGTCAAGACACCCAATCATATCTAATATCTTTAATTGATGTTGAATTGACATCAAGACATACAATCACACAAGAGTTGAGGATTGATATTGGTATCATTCAAGTCACATGACATTAAGGAGTGGAGAATATTTAATTGAAAAGGTTGTCTCAAAAATATTTAGGGTTGAGAACATCTTGTTAGGACTCCGTATTGTCTACTTTTGACCTTACATTTTGTTATGATACTACCCTTTTTTTCCTATAAATAGAAACCCTTGATATCATTTTTGACCTCATCATCCCAAGGTATGAAGTAACTCTCCTCATTTTCTATATGTTTAATTATTCAACACATATTCATGTTATCTTTACAATTAATCTTTGGAAATTGGCTGAGTCGCTGACAACTGATTGGAACTGTTCAAAGTCCACAGAATCATAATTCACAGTTGTTGCAACACCAGAAACAGCAACTGTGCAGTTGCTGCAACACCAGAAGCAGCAACTGACTAAAGCAGGAAAAGTCTTAATTTGCAAAAGATGAAATAGTAACCGTCTGAAGTTGGTAAGACTATACTTGGCCGATGATGATAAAGCACGGTCAGCCAATTTAGTCACAGATGCGGGAACACCAGGTACAGCATGACGAGCTTTAAGGAACGGTTAAGATTTACCAAATCAACAACAACAGCAGAATAACCAAGGATAGCACAAGGACCCCGAGGAGATAGACGAAGATTACCAGTTCTGCAACAGTGGAAGGATCCAATTAAACAAAGGACGACAAAGATATATATTGTTGTAACAGTATGCTGTAACAAGAATTAATTTCCTATTTTTGTACAGAAGAATTAAAACTGAATGTATAATGACGATCTACTGTAATAGATGTCTCCTCTATAAAGAGGAGACATCTACAGTTGAAAGCTAGCATGTGTGATATAGGAATATTGTAGTGCAGAAGGTCGGAACCTCTGTTGTAATTGAACTTTTTGGCAGATGAATAAAGCACTGTTCTGAGCATTTTAACTTAGTATCTGTGTGCAGGGGAATCTTGTGAGAAGGACAGGGCCCACCTTCTTCACAATATTCACCCATTTCTTTCCTGTTAAGTGTGTGTGTTATTTTTGTACATGTTTAGCCTCGCTTCTGATATTTCCTTTTTGCTGATACGTTGTTCCTTTAATCGATTGGCGCTGTGAGAAGTGTGTCACTGGTGAATAGGATTTTCGGTGTGTATTGGCGACTGGTCACAGAGGCAGGTGCTGAACATCCTTATTCTGAGGACAGGGTCCTGGTCCTCTATTACAAACGGCCATCATTTTTCTGCAGATTTGTTATTTTTAATCAATTTCATTTCATTTCTGCAATAGTTTACGACTGTTGTAACACAGAGTAAGAGTTTGATAGGAAATAGATTTTCTTGTACTACAACTTTTAATTATTTTTGAATTAAAGTGCATATAGTACGAGGTCACCTTTGAAACAAAAGGACTTTCCCGGGTTGACAAATTAATGTGGTACTCGACTGTTTAATCAATAAACAATTCGAGTAGCCAACATTTTGGCGTCGTTGCTGGGGAAGGCGGCTAATTTTTTTTTAAAGGCATTAATGATTTTTCTTTAGAATAACAAGTGCATGAGAGGACGCAAGAAGGCTAACTTCACAGGCGGTAAGGGCATAGGAGGCGGAAAAAAAACTTTCATTGACGAGATCATTTCAAAGGCCGAGACATCCTAGAGAACGAGTTCCCGAAGACCTGAAATCCAGTATTCCTCCCAAACAGATCATCAGACGGAGGAAGTACTAGGGCTTGAAAGGAAGCTGGAAACACCAGAGCACATTGAGGAACCAGTAGAAGAACCTGAAGAAACAGAAGATACTGAAGACAGAGCCAACGATTCGGGGAAAGGAAAAATGGAGGATAACAGAGCAGAAGGAAGGGGGGAAAACTCACTTTCGACCCTGGAATTTCCTATTGGGGATCTCCAAAGGGGAGCAATCCCTATGAAGAATATTCCACCTGCAACATTGCCTAATTTTCATGGGTTATCCTCTGAAGATCCCGATGAGTTCCTCTTTGAATTTGATATACTGTGTAGGAGTTATGATTATGTAACTCCTGCTCAGAAGTTAAAACTGTTTCCAGCAACACTGAAAGGGAATGCATTAAGATGGTTTATGAGCCTAAGGGCTCAGGTAATCACTACATGGGATCAGATGAAAGAAAGTTTTCTGACCAAATATCAGGATTACTGTCGAACAAGAGAAAGAAAGGAAGAATTGTTTAAAATGGTTCAGAAAGAGGACGAGAATATGGAGGAATTTGTAGAGAGACTGCAGTATAATCTGCAGCGATCAGATCATCCAACCATGAGTAAGGATATTCTAAAGACAATACTACTAAAAGGAGTACGAGATGACTGCCTAGATATGCTAAAAATGCTTGGAAAAGGGGATATTTCCAAAGAACCATTTGATGAGATTATCAACCTCTGCATGAGGTGTTCCAGAGGAGCAGCAAGCAGATCTAAAATCAGGGACAACACATATTCAAGGGTCCAGAAATCAGAAAGTGGAGGAGCAACACGAGCCGAAATAGGTAATCTGCTTGAAGAATTTAAAACTAAAATGTTAAGCTCTTTTTCTTCACAAATTGATGCTCTGTAGGTTAAAAAAAAACAGGCCGAAGCAGAAGCTGCCCTGGCTATTTTTTGCTCCAAATGCAGAGGAAAGCACCCACTGAGGGAATTCCCATTGGATAAGGTACCAATTTGTACCATTTGTGAAAAGGATCATGAGACTCAGCAATGCCCTTCTTTTCCAGGAATAAAGGCAGCGCTGCAATCAACTGAAGAAGAAGCTGAAGCAGTGTACCTGATGACACAGAGGAGGCAATGGCCACAAAGACAAGGTATGAGTTTTAACACATGATTTAGTCGTTGGAATAATCATTCTCCTTTTCAAACAAATTACCCACCCATGAATCAAATGCAATACCCACCCTTTAATCCAATGCAATTTCCACCTATGCAGCAACCAAATCCTGCTTTTACCGACCCTACTATGTGGAATCCTTGGACTCTTCAGCAACCTTATTTCAATCAATGGAATCCAAACTGGACAACCCAGAAGATTCCATTTCCTCAACACCAGCAATCTCTTTCCTTACCATCTAATGCTCCTTAGAATAACCAGTCAATCAGACCCCAACTGCCTGTGCAACCTAACCCCAACCCAAACAATAATAAAGCCCTGCAGGTAATTGAAATTGAAAGTCAACCTATCTCCCCTATGCAATGTAATGATATCCATCTACGCTCTGGGAGGATAGTTGAACCCATCATTGATGACATTACTGACTCTGAAAAAGAGGAAACTAGGAAGGAAAAGTCATCTAACAACAATGTTGAAACACCTGAATCATCTTCTAACAAGACTGCCCAAACAGCAGAGCCACCCTTTCCTGAAAGACTGGCTCTTACTAGGACATTTGAGCTGCCTGCTTTTAACCTTTTAGGAGAACTGCAGAATTTATATGTCAAAATTCCGTTATTGCAAGCACTAAGAGATGTTCCTATCTATGCTAGAACTGTTAGGGATATCTGTATTAAAAAGCCTGGAAGAAAAGCCAAGGAACCCCTCACAATTCATGTGATGGGAGAACTGACTGCTTTGATGACAGAAAAAGACCCCCTGTGAAATATGGTGACCCTGGTCAACCTACAGTAACAGTTCAGGTCGGTAAAACCTTTGTCTCTAAAGTTCTAGTAGATCTAGGTGCTGCAATAAATATTATGACACTCGAAACAACACAATTACTGCAGTTGAAACACTTAATTAGGGAAACTCCAACCATTCTAGAGCTGGCTGACCGCTCTACAATTAAACCCGAAGGAGTCATTGAAGACCTGGTAATTTCCATAGAATCTTGGAATTACCCAGTTGACTTTGTGGTGTTACAAACTAAAACAAAGTTGGGGGGTCATCCATTGATTCTAGGAAGACCTTGGCTGGCTACAATAGATGCTTTCATCAGCTGTAGGTCTGGATCAATGACAATATCAAATGGGCAGGAAACCAAACACCTGACTCTCTATCCTCATGCCACACCCATGATTAATAACGACAATTCAGTATGGTTAGATTATGAGGATGAGGAAACCCAACCTATTTTAACTGTCAGACAAGCTTTAACTCTCAAAGACTCAACCGAAGATGAATTAATCAACTTTATTTCTAAACCTTCTTCGGTCAGTCCAGAAATACACAATCACTTCACTGCAATCTTGGAATCTAAATCCCAGCACAACCTTGAAACTGAAAATCTACCTCAGATATTAGCTGGCAGCCCCTCCAAAAGTATAACAGTAGAAATTGAACCAGGTAAAACGTTAAATATAAATCCTAATCTAACGGATGACCAAAAACAACAGTTAATGAAGCTACTCAGAGAAAATAAAGAGGCATTCGCATGGGATTATACAGACATGAAGGGGATTTCTCCTGAACTATGCACTCACCGCATTTATATTAAAGAGGGATCCCAGCCAGTTTGTCAACCCCAACGACGAATTAACCCCAATTTAAGGGAAATAGTAAAAGAAGAGCTTCAAATATTGTTGAATGCAGGATTTATATACCCCATATCTGATAGTGAATGGGTTTCTCCACTAGTAATAGTACCCAAGAAAAATGGGAAATGGCGAGTATGTGTGGACTATAGAGCCCTAAATAAGGCCACCCAGAAGGACCATTTCCCTTTACCATTCATTGATCAAGTATTAGATAACTTAGCTGTTAAGAAATTCTTTTCCTTTTTGGATGGATTTAGCGGATATAATCAGATAAAGATTGCACCCCAAGATCAGGATAAAACCACTTTTACTAGTCCTTGGGGGACCTTTGCTTATAGGGTTCTACCATTTGGGCTATGTAATGCCCCAGCAACATTTCAAAGAGCGGTGATAGGGATCTTTTCTGATATGCTAAATGATTCCTTAGAAATTTTTATGGACGACTTTACTCCTTATGGCACAACCTTTGAATATGCCCTACAGAATCTTGAAAAAGTACTTAAGCGGTGTATAGAAGCACATCTTGCCTTAAGTACTGAGAATTGCCATATGATGATGAATAAAGGCATTGTATTGGGCCACTTCGTTTCATTTTTAGGAATTCAAGTCGATCCCGCTAAAATACAGGTAATTTTGACCCTCCCTATCCCCAAAACCCAAACTGAAGTGAGAAGTTTCTTAGGACATGCCGGGTACTGTAGACGATTTATCAAAGACTTTTCTAAGATAGCTTCTCCTCTGTTTGTGTTACTAACGAAAAATGTTGAATTTAAGTGGACTGATGATTGTGAAAAAGCATTTGATCAGCTTAAACATCACTTGTCCACAGCTCCCATTTTGAGAGGACCAGATTGGGCACTCCCCTTTCACATATCCTCTGACGCCTCAGACACTGCCATTGGAGCTGTCCTGGGACAGCAACAAAACAGTCTTCCCTATGCCATTTATTTTATTAGTAAAAACATGACTCCCGCAGAACTTAATTATACAGTTACTGAGAAAGAATTTCTAGCAGTTATTTATGCTATCAATAAATTTCGGCATTACATTACTGGTTATACTACTTTTGTGCATACCGACCACTTGGCCATTAATTACTTAATGAACAAATCAGTTACAAATGCTCGAGTCACTAGATGGTTACTGTTATTACAAGAATTTGATATCACAATTGTAGATCGACCAGGAAAAGAAAATGTAGTTGCTGACTTTCTTTCTCGATTAAAAACTAATGAAAATATTCCAGTAGATGATTCTTTTCCCGATGAGTATTTATTTGCAATATCTGCTCACTCACCTTGGTATGCAGACATTTCTAACTACTTAGTTGCAGGAAAATTACCATCACACCTATCACATAGAGAAAAAAGGAAAATTATTTAGCAGAGCGCTCGGTACAGCTAGATAAGCGGCTGTCTGTTTCACACAGGACTCGATCAAGAGATCCGGAGATGCATTGGTGAAGATCAAATTTATGATGTACTGAAAGCTTGCCACAATGGCCCTTATGGAGGAAATTTCGTAGACAAAAGAACAGCACACAAGGTTCTCAGGATGGGATGCCCTCAATCTTCAAAGATGCAAAGAAATATGTAAGGGCCTGTGATAGCTACCAAAGAATGGGCCAGCTTAATCACAAGGATGAAATGCCACTCAATCCCGAAGTAATTCTTGAACCATTTGAAATATGGGCACTAGATTTTATAGGTCCCATTAATCCTCCATCCAATCAAAGAGTTTACATACTAGTATGCACGGATTACATGACTAAGTGGGTAGAGGCCAAGGCACTTATCAAAGCTAATGAAGAATCAGTATTAACATTTTTATTTGAAGAAATATTCGTTAGGTTTGGACTGCCTAAGGAACTAGTCACTGATGGAGGACCTCCTTTTAATTCTCATGGCTTCAAAGACACATTGCAGAAATACCATATTAAGCATAGAATGACCACACCTTATCACCCCCAGTCAAATGGGCAGGTGGAAAGCACCAACAAAGTCATAGAAGATATTCTGACAAAAACAATAAAGGAAAGCAGGAGGGACTGGTTTCAAAAGTTGCCTGAAGCACTTTGGGCTTATAGAACCACTTGGAGGAACACCATGGGATTTTCACCCTATGAGTTAGTTTTTGGTAAAAATTTTGTTTTCCCTTTGGAGTTTGAAATCAAAACTTTAAGAACTACTTTAGCTGTTAACCTTGATTTGGCTGATTCACAGAGAGCCAGGTTGCAGCAGCTGCAGGAGCTAGACGAGAAAAGATTGGATTCCATCCACCAAACAACCATGATTCAGTAACAAAGAACCAGATGGCATGACAAAACTATTAAGCAGAAGCAGTTCCACAAAGGTAACTGGGATTTACTGTATGACTCCCGTTTCGAGAATTTCCAAGGTAAATTGAGAACAAGGTGGCTAGGACCTTATGAAATAGATGTTGTTTTTCCAAACGGAACAGTCAGACTCTTAACACTTGATGATAATAGAACACCGTTATTAGTGAATGGATACCGACTCCGTCCATATCAACGGCTTGTTTCTAAAGAGAATTTCAAAGCTACCTGCATGGCAGAATTACACTATGTTTTTTTGGGGGAATTTTCTGCCCCTCAAGGCACTTAAAATTCTGTTCATTTATTTATTTTTAGATTAGATTTCTTAACTAATAATCCCTACCAAGGGTTGCTATGTTAAAATTAGTTGTTTTGCAGATCTTACTTTCAGAGGATGGCTGAGAATAAAAATTCTAAAAGAATTACTTTGCAGCTTGGGAACGTTCTTCGGACCATAAGTCAAGTTTTACATCATTTCCTGTTGTTGCAACACCATTTCCTGTTGCTTCAACACCATTTCCTGTTGCTGCAACACCATTTTCTATTAATGCAATATCATTTCCCTGTTGCTGCAACACCACTTTCCGTCATTCCCCGTTGCTGCAACACCACTTTTCGTCATTCCCCGTTGCTGCAACACCACTTTCCGTCATTCCCCGTTGCTGCAACACCACTTTCCATCATTCCCAGTTGTTGCAACACCACTTTCTATAATTCCCCGTTGCTGCAACACCACTTTCCGTCAATACGATATCATTTCTCCGTTGCCGCAACACCACTTCCCGCGGCTACCACATGAGCTTATGTTCCGGCAAAATATCACTTTTCAATACTGCAATACCAATCCCAGCACTTAATGAATTATCATCCTGATGGAACATACTCCGCTTCATTGAAGGGACCAGCCAAGCACTCTAATAAGTACACGTCGTCACTGCTACTTCCTGTCAAATCGCTTGTGTTTTCACGATTAAAAACCCGTTCAAATTATGATTAAGCCAGAAAAAGACAAGATAAGACTTTTTGCGTGCGACTAAAGGTAAAAGTAAAGGTACGCATGTTTAAGTTTGAATATTAATTTATAGTTAATGCGGAGATGTGATACGACTGCCGAAATCATTATACTGCCAATCAAATCATTCAGCCATAGATTTGGGGGGGATTACCAAAATATCACAATTATTCCATAACACGTTAATCGCCGCCACCCTTACTCCTCGCGGTAATATCTAAAACTCACCTTGCCGTGGCATATCCTCATTTGTAACGGTTTGCTCTGTTTCAAACTCGGAAACTAGGCTCTGTATTGTGTATTTTCGCCGGATCAACAGCTATGGGGGGAAATCTGATCACATATGAACCTGGCACAACAGCGCTACTGGAACTCTACCCCAAGGTTTACCAAATTTTCCTGCAAGCAGGGTGGGTAGACTACTTTAGAAGACTCCCAGATTTCAACACACAGTAGGTCTTGGAGTTCGCATGCAACTTAAGAGAAGGATTTTCTACAGTCCAGGGAGTACGTATTCCGGTAATAGAGGAAGACATAGCCCAAGTCTCCGGGCTACCGACCAATGGTATACGCTGGTTTAGCAGGAAACATGTGATTTTGAATGCGCAGCAAGGCTTCTTTCTACCAGGCGAACACGTAGAAGCCAAAGGCAGAGGGGTCGCACTTCAGTCACTACCTCCACCATGGCCAAAGGTCGCGGATTTTTTCAAGCAGTATTTAACTTGCGAAGGTCGTTACCAGGTAATTTACCAACACGACTTCGTTTTGTTAAATCATTTGAGGCATCGTCAATTGATAAATATGCCCTATTATCTATTGGGTTGTCTGAAAAACATGTCACATTATGCTAAAAAAGCGAAGCATCCGGCTCTTTCCCTCAAACACCACCGGTTAGCCCAACTCTTAATAAATAGAGGCTTTGCTCTAAATCATCCACCCCTTGTCATTAATCCTCCCAAGCAAATAGAAGAAGATCCTAAGCAGGAGGAGGAAGCTCCCCAACAGCCAGAACAAACACCCCAGGAAGGCCCCCAATAGCCAAAACAAATACCCCACGAAGGTCCCCAACGGCCAGAACAAATACCCCAGGAAGTTCCCCAACAGCCAGAACAAATACCCCAAGAAGGTCCCCAACAGCCAGAGCAAATACCACAGGAAGTTCCCCAACAGACAGAGCAAATACCCCAAGAAATTCCTCAGCAATTAGCAGCAGAAACACCCCTGCAGAGGACCCCATCTCCCAATGAATCTCAACCATCTACCCCCATGCTTCATATTTCCACTGATGACTCTGATGATAACACTCCCATCATTTCTCTTAAAAGAAAAAAGCAGCAGAAAATTGAAACTCCACCAAAAAGGAGAAGAACCAGGGCTTCGATCAAAGCAGCTGCTATTCCTGATAGTCCCCCCAGCCTGAAGGAAAGTGACCGGAAAAGAAAAATTATTGATTTTCCTTCCTCCTTAAAGAGGCAGAGAAAACGGTCGATTGCAGCAGTCAAACTTACCAGCCCTGTGATCCCCAGTTCTCCATCCATTACCCTAACACCCCGCATTCCAATCATTCCAGAGCAGTCCCTTTCCTCACCCTCTGGGGCTGAGATGCAGAGCATTGACAGCTTTGTGACAACATTTCCTGAGGCAGCTGATACACAAGAACCACCTGCCGAAAAATCTAAAATAGACACCCAAGGTGATATTGGGCAAGTGGCTGTTACACAAGAACCAGCCACTGACCCAACAGGTGACACACAAGAACCACCTGTTGAGGATGCAAATGACCAAATGGACGCGGAACAACAATCCCTTCCTCCATTAGAGCCTGCAGATACGCAAGCCCCGCCTACCATAGCCTCCCTACAGGAAGAAATTGAGTTTTTAAAATCTCAAATTAAGGATTATCAACAGGAGATAATAATGGTTAAGGAGGCCTATCAGAATGAATATAACTTCCACTTCTTAGCACGGGTAGCGTCTGTAATAGAAAAGAGTCAATACAATGAGTACATGTGCAGTGAGTGTGGTGAACTGTACACTCAAGTAGGATATAAGGTAGTCCAGGTCCCAATGACCGATGCTAATCCATAACCCTCTGCTACTGAAATCAAAACAGAGCACCCTGCTGCTGAAGTCAAAACAGAACAACCTGCTATCACACAAGAACCAACAGGAAGGGCAGCAGAAGAAATGCAACAACCTGCTGTCACACAAGAACCAGCGGGTTTTCTAAAAATTGTAAAAGAAGAAACAGAGCAGCCTGCTGTCACACAAGAACCAGCAGGTTTTTCAAGAGTTGTGGAGGAAGACATAGAACCACTGCGGACCACCCAAACTACTGTAGATCAGAAATCCTTTTCTGACGCTTATGCACAAACTGAACTCACTGGACTCCACCGTGTCAGTGATGCGTATGCACAGACTGAAACTCCCTGTGTCAGTAATGCTCACACGGAGACCTCTAGTTTTCAACAACTAAAGGACACATGGAGAACAGAATATGAGCCTTCACAAGGGAAGGCATTCCAACAGCAAAAGTCAACCTGGTTCAACTATGCATACAGAAATTGGGATGCAGTGGAACAGTCTAGAGCTCAACATAAAGAAAATAAGGAGGTAAAAGCCAGGCTATCCCGTGCCTTCGATCTGGTTCAGAGGGTATTGGCTACAAGAAAACCCTCTTTCAACTATGCAGTATTCTTGAGAGAACGGTTGGCATTCTTGCAAATAAAAGCAATTAGAGATGGAAGACCATATCAAGTTATTACACCTGATCAGTTTATTGAAACATTCAAAGAAGCACCACCTAATGATCAAAATTTGCTTTGTGAACTCTATCTTCACAATGAGGCCATGCCTGAAGATAGAGCGATGAATATACTTCCTATCGTCGGTGATATCCAAATAAGAGCCTTCATCTCTTTTCTAGCTAATCAATTAACTTGGAAAAATGCCTATATGTCAGCAGAACATAATGAGCACAACTGCCTCCTTTGGATTCGAAATGAACCACAGAATCCAGCTACCTTCATTGCACAGCATCGGAATTATGTAAGTAATCCAGAATTGGCTGATCATATAAAGAAGCTACAGGAAGCGGTCTTGCAGGACTGCCAGTATTATGTAAAAACAAAAGGGGCACTGGCCGTCGAAGCAAACAAGTTATTCTGGGAACATTGCCCCAGAGAAAGACATGAATACCATCCTTACAATCCCCTCAATCTTCAGGTAGCGATTTCACGCATATCTTATTATGTCAAATGTATGGAACACTGTGTTGAGAAGTGGATCGGCTACCATTTTCATTTCCCTCTCTTATGGTTACTTGGTCAGCAATATAAGGCTCATTACAAACTGACCAAAAGGGAGGAGGTAGTAGTATGGCAGCAATTACAGAATGTTCAGGGATTCAGAAGCAGGTCTGATAAAGCCTTCTCTAGCTACTGTATCAGCAACTTACACTGTTCATCCCAGTACTCCGACTCAGATTCAGAGTAAACGTTGCATGAGGACAAGCAACCCTTTCAGTTGGGGGAGATGTTAGGACTCCGTATTGTCTACTTTTGACCTTACATTTTGTTATGATACTACCCTTTTTTGCCTATAAATAGAAACCCTTGATATCATTTTTGACCTCATCATCCCAAGGTATGAAGTAACTCTCCTCATTTGCTATATGTTTAATTATTCAACACATATTCATGTTATCTTTACAATTAATCTTTGGAAATTGGCTAAGTCGCTGACAATTGATTGGAACTGTTCAAAGTCCATAGAATCATAATTCACAGTTGCGGCAACACCAGAAACAGCAACTGTGCAGTTGCTGCAACACCAGAAGCAGCAACTGACTAAAGCAGGAAAAGTCTTAATTTGCAAAAGATGAAACAGTAACCGTCTGAAGCTGGCAAGACTATACTTGGCTGATGATGATAAAGCACGATCAGCCAATTTAGTCACAGATGCGGGAACACCAGGTACAACATGAAGAGCTTTAAGGAATGGTTAAGATTTACCAAATCAACAACAACAGTAGAATAACCAAGGATAGAACAAGGACCCCGAGGAGATAGACGAAGATTACCAGTTCTGCAACAGCGGAAGGATCCAATTAAACAAAGGACGACAAAGATATATATTGTTGTAACAGTATGCTATAACAAGAATTAATTTCCTATTTTTGTACAGAAGAATTAAAACTGAATGTATAATGACGATCTATTGTAATAGATGTCTCCTCTATAAAGAGGAGACATCTACAGTTGAAATCTAGTATGTGTGATACAGGAATATTGTAGTGCAGAAGGTCAGAACCTCTGTTGTAATTGAACTTTTTGGCAGATGAATAAAGCACTGTTCTGATCATTTTAACTTAGTATCTGTGTGCAGGGGAATCTTGTGAGAAGGACAGGGCCCACCTTCTTCACAAGATTCACCCATTTCTTTCCTGTTAAGTGTGTGTGTTATTTCTGTACATGTTTAGCCTCGCTTCTGATATTTCCTTTTTGTCGATACGTTGTTCCTTTAATCGATTGGCGCTGTGAGAAGTTTGTCACCGGTGAATAGGATTTTCGGTGTGTATTGGCGACTGGTCACAGAGGCAGGTGTTGAACATCCTTATTCTGAGGACAGGGTCCTGGTCCTCTGTTACAAACGACCATCATTTTTCTGCAGATTTGTTACTTTTAATCAATTTCATTTCATTTCTGCAATAGTTTATGACTGCTGTAACACAGAGTAAGAGTTTGATAGGAAATAGATTTGCTTGTACTACAGCTTTTAATGCTTTTTGAATTAAAGTGCATATAGTACGAGGTCACCTTTGAAACAAAAGGACTTTCCCGGGTTAACAAATTAATGTGGTACTCGACTGTTTAATCAAAAAACAATTCGAGTAGCCAACACATCCCAATTAGTTCTTTAACATAGCAAAACCATTCTTCTTATATTATATGGAACCTTGGTCAGATAAATGTGTTTGATGCTACATTATATGTCACATCAATGATGCATGAATCTGCCATACGTGCCAATGAGCCTAAATATGATAAATAAAACATCCAAGAATGTAAAACCAAGATAACCAAATCTAGATAACTATGCATGTGATAACATGGGAAGAGGACTTTAATACTGTTAAAAGGAATTGGAACGATTTCCTGGAATGCCAAAAAAATAATTTGACCAATTCTAATGTATATTGCAGCGAAAACAAAGATTCTGCCTATTTGAAAATTAGTTATGTGAAGAAACAAGTGATTGTCATAAAACTGAAAAATTACGAAAAACAATGAGAAGCTAGCCAAACTTTAATGAGGTTCTCTCACGATGTCAAGATTATAGGCACAATAAGTAAGGCTAGGATGCCAAATATCGGTTGTGGTCATTCAAAAATAAAACTAAACATGCAAGCGAGGTTAAATTGGTTACAACTTACAATTCATTTACTTTTAACTTGCATTTACATTATATTATTTGACATATTAAGCATATTCATAAAGTAAGCTTAGCTCGTAAAGGCTAAAGTCATTCTCGTGCTGTCTATTTTTTTCTGCATATGCTTGTGACTCGGAATACTTGAATGCCAAGGCATCTTTCCCATCTTAGACCAAAATTTAGATAATGACCAAGCGCTCTTATTGAAGAATATTGTTCTCACACTTCATTCACACCTATTCAAATTTATTTATGAAGCTTCATTAAGCACTTGCAATTATTGAAATCGCGGTTGGGTGAGTTAGCTCTCGAATTTAGATACAAGCAAGCTTCTTAATTTAGGTCTGTAGAGGAAGATGAAGATGGAGGCAAGGCATATCCACCAGTTAAACTTTTAGGCCACAAATCCATGCACGATGAGCAAGGTCCCCTAATCGGCATTCATTGTCTCGTTAGGCTCATTCCCAAGTTTTTGCTCATTGTTTCCTTTAAAAGAGCACTCATGGATGTCTCACACTTTCTTAAATTCTTGATTGTTCACTTAGTCAAATTCTTGATTGTTTACCTAGTGACATTAGCAATTCAAAGAGTCTAGGAGAGCCACTAATGGATGGGAGGCAAGTTCACTCATCCAAATCATAGCAAATAATGAGGGTCAACCCCCAAGGACTGGGTAGAGGCTAAGTGATTTGTCACCGTATTTTGGTTAGTGGGTCTTCCCACCCAGGCAGAACAACACAATAATTAGGTGTGCACTCTACCACTTAGCTAATAGCTTGCGCATATGTTTATTTGACATCTTATTTTATCCTGTCACTCTATTTTGGCTAGAGAACATGTTAAATTTGTTTTATGTTCTCAAATATTTTAACTTGTAAAGTCGTGCATTGTCTTCATGGTACTATGTGGCTTCAATTTTAGAAACAGATATCCCATATAACAGTAAAAAGTGAAAATTATATTTAATAAATTTTTAACAATAGTGGTTGTATAATATAGATAACCATTATTCTTTAGAGCCAAACAGATCCTATATTGGAATGGGCCTTTCACAATTATTTGTTATGGTTTATGATAGCATAAACAAAATTCATCATCTTACATTTCAAGTGGATGTTTCACTGTGGACACTTTAATCATTATCAGACAACCAAAAAGATAAAAGCGTTCAATTCTTTTACCTGTCCTTGATGTGGTACTCATTTTGCAACAAAAGAATTTGAAAAAATTTAAGTAACTATTTCTATAAATACTTATTAATAAAATACTTCGATTGTTTATTAACCATTTCGTATTTACGTTAGGATGAAAAGAAAGTAGCAATTTTATAATTACATACAATCCCAGATTAATGCAATGCAGAACAAGTGCACATTATGTAATTCATTCCTTCCTGCAAAAATGTTTTTCCAAATCTCCAATTCCACTTTGCAATCGATTAGTTGTAATTACTACATCAACACTTTTCTTTTAATTAGGCTTAAAATTAAAAACTATTACATCATCACTACACAATTTCCTCATCAACAGCAACCATCAAATATAAACACAACAACCAATTAAGGATATAAACACAACAACCGATTAAGGATGGGGTACAATAATATTTGATCCAAACCTAATCTTTGAAAATCCTCTGTTTTCAATGTTCACCGGACAGAATGTTCACATGTTGCCATTATAAGTCTTTCTCTTATTGTTTCTTAGGAACTTGGTCCTTTTTTATGATTCAGTCAAGTAACTCATGACTATCACTTTTTAAAAACGTTTTTATACCAGGGAAAAAATGGATGCAAGACATGGCAGAGTATAATGCTGGACAGCAAGGGTGGGCATTCAGAAGAACTATAATCAGAAAGAGAAGTAAAAGAACCAGACGAACAAAAAACAAATCATTTTTGCGAAATCTGTCTGTAAGACCAACAGACACCCAAAAATATATTGGTGGCCTAGAAGTAATCAAAATCGAAATCTCTGCCTGTAAGACCAACGGACAACCAAACACACATTGGTTTTCTGGAAGCAATCACAGATAAATACTAAATAATGATATTGTCTTTAACCTGACTGCAATTCTACTTACACTGTCCATTGACAAAGCTCCAGGTCGCTCCCTGTGCTTCCATGGATATGTTCACAGCATTTCTAACACAGATTTATTCCCAATATCGCAATCAGGGAAAGGCTTGAATGGAACCCTAGTACAAAACTTACACATGCTTTACAATCTAATAATAAAGCTGGTGCCATGAAGGCCGAGGCCAAGAGGCGCCGAACAAAATTCTTGATGCAGTCAAAGAAGTGCAGACGAAAAAATGTGTGCTCGTTCCATCCGATGCGTGGACAAATTCAGACGTACGGCCTTGAGAGCAGGGTGCAGAAGACCGAGCTCATCCTTGACTTCCAGAGGCTTGTCTGTGTGGTTACGGGTTCTCTTCACGCCGCGGGTGCCGAGACTCTTGTGCGTGCGTAAAGCCGTATATCTTGTAGGATTTGGTTGCTTCTGAAATTAAGGGTCAGTTTTATAAGCGTATTTGGGATAACCAGAAAAAGGAAAAAATATTTATATTGAAACTCGTAGTCATGGGCTAGTTCCGCTAGCGTATTTGTATAATAAGGAGCTAGGGAAAAAAGTAAAAGTATTTATTTTGAAATTAGTAGTCATTAACTAAAAGCATATATAGAGGTCAATATCTCTTGGAGAGCTAAAATTTTGATTAATTCTCATCAATTTAGTTCTGAAATAGGGCAGTGAAAAAGGCTAAAAGAAGTGTGGGAGGAAAGAGTATACATTTTTTGTTCTTCCGGAAAGTGGAACCAGAAAAACATTTCATTTTAGAATGTGAGACATTCAAAGACAACTGGGAAAGTTAGGCAAATACGCTGGTAGATAGCTTTTGGAATAATCTATTTAGGGAGGGGTTTGTTGAGAGACGCTGGGATCCCATTTATTGTGAAGCTTCACAAAAAAAAGGGCAAATACATCCACGAGATGAAAACAAGGTGTATAGGCTAATCTGTCTCATAGGCTATCTTTAGCCCGTGGACCTGAAAATAATTTCTTTCTTTCTTTCTTTGTCTCAAACACTCTGCCATAGAGTAATCCCCAACTTTGAAACCATAACTACTTCCCCCTAAAACCAGTTTGGAAATGAGATCTCTGCTTGTTTGCGTGGCAAGGGTATGGGAAGAGGCCAAAATATCTATTGGACAAATATCATGGGATTGAAATATCTGCCAAACTGTACTACACAGACGTCATGGTATTTGTTGTTGGTAAAGGTGAGGTTTACTAATTCAAAAGAGTTGTTTTCAGTACAATTTTTGTTGGTAAAGGTGAGGTTTACTAATTCAAAAGAGCTGTTTTTAGTACAATTTTTGGAAGTTTTTTCGATTTTTTTTTTAAATCCCGGAAGAATTTATTGAAATCAGAAGTTTGATAAGTAATCCTTGCAAAATTGAAGTGCCCTAGGGGTTTTATTGAAATCAGAAGTTTGAGCATAGATGTCATGGTATTTTTTGTTAGTAAAGGTGAGGTTTACTAATTCAAAAGAGTTGTTTTTAGTACATTTTTTGGAAGTTTTTCCGATTTTTTTTTTTTAAATCGCGGGGGAATTTATTGAAATCAGAAGTTTGATAAGTAACCCCTGCAAAATCGAAGTGCCCTAGAGGTTTTATTGAAATCAGAAGTTTGATAAGTAACCCCTACATAATTGAAATGCCCTAGGAGTTTTCTAGAGTACTAAACTGATATATACAATGAAAAACAAATATAAATAACACAAATCAAAATTTCACCTTAAAATTTTCATTAAATTACGCCACTTAAAATTCCAAAAAATCACACTAAAAATAATTCCATTTTAACACAATAATAGTAATTACAAATTTCATCTTTTGGGTGTGGGGTCTGCTAATAGCCTATAGCAAATCTTTTCCACCTTGCTTGTGCGGTCCACAATGGTTTAACTTTCATTTATTTTAGGGAAAATTAACTTTCACTTTACTCTCTTTCCGTGTGAGGTTCACCATGATTAATTCTATTTTTTTCCCAAAATTTAGCTCACTTTACTTTTTTTTTGCTTAAAGTATACTCCCTCACCAAAAAAGATTCTTGCCCCACCTTTCTTTTTTTAATGCGTTCAAGTTGACAAAACGCTAACCTTGCAACACCTATACCCCACCAACCATATTCCAAGGGTATACCATATTCCCAAATGAAAAGTTCGTTTAAAAATATTTCAATTACTATTAAAATACTTAAAAAAAATATAAATAAAATAATTATAAATTGATTGCATTATTTTGTTTAACTATTATCATTATAATTTTATTAATATTAATTTTAAAATATGTTTTTTTTTATAATAAAATTGCAGATTAAATTGCGAAGCGTTCCAACATGTGCATAAATTTTCGGGATGTCCAAACGTCAATGATAGGAATGTATTAAAACCCATTCAACTTAAACTATCTCTCAAACAAGTAATAATCATAATTTCACCATTCGCATTAAAGCTTTTTTGGGACATTGAATTATAATGAATCTATTTAAATTCAATATTATGTGAAAAAATATTTTTACTCACCTTCAAATGCTTAATGATTAGAGCTCTATGAAAAAATTATTTTCACTCATCTTCACATGCTTAATGGTTAGAGGAGAATGAGGCATGTTGTGGGGGAGAGAACACTTTATTTTAGTTTATTTGATTTTTTTTAATGTGAGATTGTTTTATTTAATATAAAATAATCTTTTAACTGTGGATTTAAATATTTAATTTTAGTGTTCTATTTTTTGGGAAGTTATATCATTATCAAAGCTTTAAAATATTGTAAAAAATATAATGTGAGCATGAAGCATATTTTTCAAATAAGTTTGAGAAAATGAGTTTTATATATATATATATATATATATATTGTAAATTGGTTAGTTTGTCTGGGGTTAAGTTCTCATCAAGTTTGATGTTTAAGGTTAATGGGAAGGAGTTGAGAGTGAGAGTCATTTGTGGGGGAAATAAACTATCTCAATGAGTGTCTAGGCTCAAGTAATTCTTGTCCAATAACAACATCTTGTTGGGAAAATCATTTTTCCATTCAACATTAGGGCTACCTCCAACATAAGCCCTTTATCAAGTTGACTTGTATTACATATACATTTAGCCCCATATATGCTCCCCTAAGGGGCCTTTAAAAAACTTTATAGTTAAAAGTTTTATATGTGATGAAACTCCATTCAACATTAGGGCTAGCCTTGGCCTAAGCCCTTTATATGGTTGACTCTTATTACATAGCCATATCATAGTTCCCTCCAAAAAGCTTTGTAGTTAAGGGTTTTATATGTGATGAAACCATGTAATATGATTTGTTATATTCATGCTTTCTTTTTGCCACTAATAATAATCCATCCATCCAAACTCAACTCTCTTTAGTATTAAACCTTGATAGTTATTTGTTGCATAACTGTATTTCCCTTAATTCCATGTGTTGTTACAACTTCTGCAATTTGTGGTAGTTGATGGTCTTTGATAATGTGTTACTGAGTAATGGTTTTGTGAATCGCTTGATCCGAATCTTAGGGGCTAAGATCTAGAACCAAGAGGTAGAAGCAGAGAACCATATGTGAGAACATTACTAAAGAAAATGTGAACAAAATACATGCATCATAAAACCCCATTTCTTTATTAAGAGAGAAATCTTGTCAGAGCTACATTGTGTTGTTACAGCTACATTGTGTGGATCAATCCGCCCCGTAACAAATTGAGGCTCGTTATTTATAGCATTTAATAGTTACATTACCATGGGTAAAGACCATGGGTGGTTTTCCATTCAGATCATTAATATGGGTAAATACCATGGGTGGGAAAGTACCATGGGCAAGTTTCCATTCAGATCATCTCTATTCCATCAATAATTGTTATGTATTCCATCTGCAACTTTGATGTTTCTCATTCATGCCACACACCCATATTCTTAATCTTCCTTTCAGAGACAATTGCACCATTTGTCCTCTATGCTTGGTCTTTGATAATATTATCATTTTAGCATGTACATCCTCAAGTTAAAGCTCAACTTGTTCAAGTATTTTATGGTGATGACCTTCTTAGATCTTATCTTCCTGTTCATTTTAAACATGGATAGTAAAATGCTCCACCAAGTTATTTCTTTTTTATTCAATTCTTGCATGGATTCTTCGTTTATATCATCAAAATCTATAGATTCTTCAACATTTTTACTTATTTCTTAAGTAATGATCTTTGATTATATTTCTTGTAGGCATCTTTTGACATTTTTAACATCACTAAGAAATACTTGATTGTGCCTACACTGTTAAATTTCCACTGTTCTATGTAGTTACAATCACTTTAGGCCAATTCTTTTATTCGATTATTAATCTTTTCAAAAAAGTTTAGTCTTCCAATGATCAATAGAAATTGTAGATAGAACAGTAAGAGACAATCAATAGCAATAACAAGAGACACCAAATTTGTTCAAAGACTAGGGGAAAATCGCTTAAGGGGGGAAACCCTTTCAAATTCTTCTTCTTATGAGATTGTCATAAAATGTTCAACATATAGTACAATGATTCAATTCATCAACAAAAATATTCAAAGCCAATTCTATAACTATCTAATAGATCAACCAACCAATATCCAATAGGTGAGCCTCAAAGTCAAATCTGGTTAAAGATTCCAATCTGCAAAAGTCAACGAATTTAGAGAAAAGCAACTTTCTATTGCTTGCAAATCACATAGATAACTTTCGGTAAGCTGCAGAATGATGACTTTTGGTAGCTCGTAGATTTCAGACTTTTTGTAGCTCAACCCTCCAATTCTAGAAGCATTTGAACTAATGAATGAATGATGTGATGTGCGATGAGATGCCTCTAAATGATTTCAAGTGATTTCTATTTATAAGTGGTCAAGGGTGTTGAATTTCCTCTTCTAGGATGATTTGAAATTTTGTGCACATGTGGGTTTCACATTAAAAATAACATTTTTCTTTGACCAAAATAAATTCTTCCAAGGAATAGGAGGGGTCTTTCTTACTGAGGAAGGTTGTCCAAAGGAGGGAATTTATTCCTAAGCTGTTAAATTAATACTCCCTCTCATCTAGGGAGAAATTTCCAACTGCATCGTAAATCTCATCTTGAATGTCTCATCATCATCAAGTCATCTATTCCCTCTGCTCATTTATGCTCATTTCTTCTCATCTGTTGAACACTCTCGAACCTAACAAAAGAAGAATTTGACATCATAGGGGAACTCAAACTACCACCCTCTATCTGAGGAAAATAGGAAGGATATGACTTAGCATGAAAGGTAAGGATCACAACTATCGTATTGTCTATTTATCTTCCCATTAGGACCCTAAAGATTCAAGTGGTGTAACACTTTCATCCACTAACTTTGGAGGAGATACACACTTACCATGTGTGATAAGGATCAAACAAAACCCAAGGAACTTGGGGGAGATACACACTTACCCTTCAAGGTAAGGATCAGACACACCCATGTCACCTCTCAACCCATTGGCCATATGGGGAGGAACAATCCCAACCACCCCAACTTACAGGTAGGATGCATACTGGGGTATGCTCGGTAGGGGAATATACACACTTACCATGAGATAAGGATCAAACAAAACCCTAAGATGACAATAGGGGAGATATGCACTTACCATGAGGTAAGGATCATACACACTTATTTTCTATGAGTTCCTTGAACTACAGGGGCTCTTCAACTCAATTCCTCAGCATAGGTCCCTATAATACTAGTGATTCCCCCATTACTATTGTCATTGTAGCCCTTATTGTTATTATTGTACCCATATTGTCTGCATATTGTTATTATCATGTCCCATAGAATCCCACTATTGTTATTGTTGCGGCCTTATATTATTATTGTTATGTCGGTTTTGATTATATTGTGACCCCTTAGACTCCTATATATAGAAAGGAGGTTTTTTCATTTGAATCATCCAGGAATTGTTCATTTGTATAATGTAAAGGAGGTTTCCCCCTTGAAGAGGCTGATTTTGAAGTCGTTGATCTATCTTTTCTTCTATTTGTGAGTTGGTTGCATAAAATTTGGTATCAAAGCTTTGGATTTTAGGGTTTTGTTGTTCTAAACAGGTAATCTTGGAATTTTCGCTATCTTTTTTTCTACGATGTTTCAGAAGCAAAATTAAAACCCATTTGGGCTGAGATCTTGATGAACCTCAGTTTGAATTTTAGATCTTTTATCAGGATAGTTTCAGAGATATTATCCAAGGAAGTTAGGGTTTTTGCAGGCTCTCGAATTACATCCCTACAGGTGACCTTGGGAAAATTGTAATAACTTTCTCTCTGAGTATCAGATTGAAATTTCGTAAGAAGTTACAGAAAGAAAACAAACTTTAGTTTTCTTTGTATTGTTTTCAAATCCGAAGGTCAAAACAGTAACACGTGGTAGGTCGTGCAAGTCCGCTCTACTGAACTAGTTTATAATCAGGTCATCGTGGGAGATTTGGCATTAACTCTTTCTTGAAGAGTCCAATATTGATTAGATTGGTGGGTTTAGAAATATGAATCATAGGGATACCACAGGACACAATGTCAAACCTTGGAGATTCGAAATTACAGATATACAATAGATTCAATATCGATCTCCTACAAAGAAAAGAAAAAAGGTGTGTGTGTGTTTTTTTTTTTTAAATTGCAAAGTTTGGTTTGAAAAATTAGTTTGAAGTGATTCAAATGGAATAGTGACGCATAATTATCATTAATTGATGCCCCAAAGAAAGAAAATGGAAACACCTAGTAAGAAACCTGAAATATCTACTATGACTCATGAAGAAGAAATGCAACATTTTATATGAAAATTACGAGACCAAGTGCAACAATTTTCACTCTCACAAAAAGTAACAGAATCTAAGATGGATCGATTAAGAAAGACATGGAAGGTAATATGAATGGCATGGAAGCTAAGATGGATGACGTGGAAGCTAAGATGAATGGTATGGAAGCTAAGATGGATGGCATGGAAGCTAAGATGGATGGTATAGAAGCAAATCTTAAAGGCAACATGGAAGATTTGAAGATAGTTTGACAAAGTTGCTACAAGAAATGTTTACTAATGGAAAAAGTGTAGTAAAGGAAACTCATGATGAGAACAAAAGAAATGTTAATATTGATTTCACAGACTCTAATGTTGGATTGAAGACCCACCATTTTCCAAAGATCGATATGAGGAAGTCTGATGGCAAGGATCTCGTAACATGGATACTACAAATAAAGAAATAGTTTGATCTCCATAATATGAAAACACACAAAAGGTACGCATTGCAACTTTAGATTTGGGACCAAATTAGTTTGTATGGTATCGATGGCTTTTCTCTCATAAAAAAATTGTCACTTGGGAAATTTTTACGCAAGAAATGATAGCACATTATGAGGATACAAAAGAAACATCTTTTTAGCCAATTGATAAATCTCAAACAAAAGGGTTCAAGGATGGAGCACATTAAGGACATCCAAAAATTGAATATAAGGATAAAAGATATTCCAGAGGAGAAAATCATTTATGTGTTCATAGGGACTTTAAAGGATATCATCCAACATGAGGTTCGCCTTTGGGAACCTGATTCATTGGAGAAGGCATTCAGGTTGGCAAGAAAAATTGAAAGCAAAAGTATGGCAACAAGGAAGCCTACCAATCACAACTATAAATAGGGAAGTGTTGTTGCCCCTAGCCTTCCACAACCTACAAGGTTGACACCACAACAATTGGAAGAAAAAAAAAAGAAAAAGGTCTTTTTTATAGTTGTGATAGAAAATACACTGAAGGTCATAAATGTGTCGAGAAGAAATTATTTTACATAGATTGTGAAGAGGAGGAAGAAAAGGAACAAGAAACATTAAAATAAGAGGATATATGACAGGAAAAAAAAAAAGAATAAATGAATCCGACCATATCTTGTAATGCATTGATCAGAATTACCACTCCTCAAACTCTCAAGCTAGAAGGACATGTGAAGAAGAAAAAGGTAATAGTGTTGATTGATTCGGGTGGTACCCATAATCTTATTTTTTTTTTGTAAGCTGAGGTGGGACTCCTTCTATTACTTTATAGAAAATAAAACAGTACATCGATCCAGATCAAAATAACTCGCCCGCATGGGGAAACCGAGTATTAAACCATCTAAAATTTTTAAGAGCCGACCAAAAATAAGGAGCCCAGAGTCTGAAAATCTTAGCAAGATAGACTAAACAGTCCTGATTACTTCTAATCCTACTAATCTGCATAGGAGTATTCTCTTTATCTAGAACATGC
Source organism: Pinus taeda (assembly GCA_000404065.3). Lineage (NCBI taxonomy): Eukaryota > Viridiplantae > Streptophyta > Pinopsida > Pinales > Pinaceae > Pinus > Pinus taeda. The sequence goes on along the minus strand of APFE031700518.1, from coordinate 24,067 downwards.
ATGAAACTATGATTAGCAAAATTATGTATCTTCCTATACATATCTGAACTCAGACATCTTCAGTTGCAGGTTGCTGGCTTGCTCCACCATCTGCGCCCTGGTAATCTCCCTTCAGAAGCTGATGTAATTCCTCCAATTTCTCCTCTTGTCTTTCTAGAGCAATGTGGATGAACCTCAGTTCCCTACGCATCTCTGGACCTCCTTGCGCTATTTCCGCCATTTCCGTAGCAACTTTCTCAAGAGCTTTTGCCAATAACCTTTTCATCACCCAATACATCTGGAGCGATTGCTTGAATAGAGACATTCTGCCTCTCGTGTTACCTGGGTCCTGCAATAAGAATTCTCAATCCTCCATTTCTTCGTCCGATTGGCCTTGTAAAGACTCCTCCTCCAGGTGCTGTATAATTCTTCTAACCGCTGGGTTTGTGTTCTGCTGGTAAGCTCTCTCAGCTTGGCAAATTCTTTGTTCTATCGAGCTTCTTGCTTTTTTCCCGGGAGCCGATTCCTGCTTGGAGTTCTCCCCTCTGTCGCCTGCGTTCTGCCTCTGTCTTCGACCCCGCATACCTCCCGCAGCTGCTCTGTCCCATGAATCCTTGACGTTTCTCTTCCGGCCGTATCTCCTAACGCGATCCTCCGGAGAGGCAGGCTGCTCCCCTTTCTCCTGCTGGTTCCTAGTACCAATAACGTTGCTTTGAGCAATATACTTCCTGAGAGATTCGCACCAGGGGTCTGCGTCCGCTGAGTCATCTTCAATCTCGAAAATTTCAGTTGGGAGCTCCTCAGTTGCGATAGACTTGCCTTTCCTATCCCTATTCTTGTCCGTTGAATTCTTCGGCTCCTTCGTTGCCCTAGTTTTCCTCCTAGTCTCCATGGTAGCGCGAATAGTGCCACGAGAGATGCTCTGGTGCCTGTGAGGGATAATTCTACCTCGTTGAGTCATTTCTTTCCCGCTCCTTGCGCTCTGGATTAGGAAAAAATAGAGCTGCGATTTTTCCTTGCCTGTCTGGGATTTTATAACATTGCTCCCGTCAAAATATGCGCTTGAACCGAAATTGCACCGCCGACGATTCTTATCCGGGAGGATACCTCGCCTGGACATCATTCCTGGATCCAAGAGTCCCTTCAGCAGATCTGTCAGGCCGCTCCATCCTCCTCTCCGATCGCCTGCATTAATTATCTCATAGTGGTAATGATCCTGATCTGGCTTCCTCGCACGCCTTCGGTGATCCACTCGGTGCACGCCCATCAAATCACTCTCCTGTCCCGACTAGCCTGCATTCATGAATCGGGATTTTCCATCCCCTTCACCTGTCCAACTCATTTCTACTGACGTTCTCGCGTGTTGCCTGTGCATGATCTTCATTAATAATCATTGCCAACTCAAACCAATCCCTGTTGGCGTCAATCGATTTCCATTGGCTATCTACCTTGTTGTCTTGTCCTTTACAGCCCCAATTCGCCAGGAAGTCGTTCGCGCGATTCCCATTTCTCCTAACATGAAAAAACACTTTGTAATCAATCCTACTTAACAATCCTGCAATCTCCTGCACAATTTCGGCTGTCCGCCAACTGCTTGTTGCTCGCTCCCAATCTTTACCATTGCTTAGTGTCTTCAGAATATCAATCGCCATCTGGGATCCCCAACTATTTCCAGGCTCATATAACCATTTCTGATTGCAATCCTCAGCCCCTGGTGGATTGCACAAAGTTCCGCCTCATTATTCGTCATTTCCCCTCCCCATTCCGCATAAATCCACCTTACGTGTTTTTGGCTGTCGCGAAAAATGCCTCCGAAACCAGCATTGCCTGGATTTCCTTTCGATGCACCATCGAAGTTTAATTTAATAAAGTTATCTCCGGGATAGATAAAGACGTCAGGATTTTGGATTCGATCGTTAAGTCTACTACTATGTTTCTGAAAAACCATCTCATATTTTAAGTTCAGGCTGTTCATAATCCTCTCCTCTGTTGGAATCACTTTCCAATCCTCCTCATCCCATTTCTTAGTCAATATTGTTTCCCTCACTGAGTTGACCGCCCGTTTCCATATAATTTCTAGATCTTTGGCTTTGTCCTGAAAGATCCGACGGTTCCTTTCTTTCCAGACCATCTAAAAAACAAAACCTGCCATAAGATCCCATGCTTTGCTAACAACTTTACATTGGAATTTTTCCTGGTTCCAGTGGAAAATGATTGCGTTGATGTCTCTGGGACCCGTCTCCTGTTTGCCAAATGTCTTTCTTGTATCCCTCCATATTTTCTTGGTGAATGAGCAGTTAAGCAGGAGATGGGATCTGTTTTCTTCTGTGTTTTTACATAGACAACATCTTGAAGGTTTGCTGAACCCTTTTTTTTGAATTTTGTCCCAGGTTAAAATCTTGTTCTTGGCTACAAGCCATAGGAATAAGGAAACTTTCGGCCACCATTTACTTCCCCATATAGTGTTCCAATCTATATTCTCCGCATCTATATCCTGTGTCTCAGATAGATAGTAAGCTTCTTTAATAGTGAAGGAACCTTTCATGGAATGCCCCCATCGAAGAATGTCTCTACCTTCGCGGGCTTTAATTTTCCTGGACTCCACCTCCTTCATGTATGATGCTTGTTTCTCTTGGTTTATATCGCATTCCCATTCACTTGGATTTGTCCATTTTCTCCATATTCCATCCAGTTCATTCTCTTTCCAGTAACCTTTGACATGGTTTCGGTTTCCCCCTATTTTTCCCTGTAACTGTTGGATCGATGAAATTTTACTCATTTTTTCCTTCTGCTGCCATTTTTCCTCCCAGAAATTTGCTTCTCCTCCACCTCGGATTTCCCAGAAAATATGATTTTCAACAATATCTCTGTTTTCACGGGCTAAGTCCCAGATTGTTGAACCCTTGGGAGTTTCCCTCTGCCTTAAAATGTCGACTGGTGAGTTTGGCATGTTGTATTTGCATCTCCAAATGACTTTCCACAGGTAGTTACCCCCCTTAGCCAACGCCACCAAAGTTTTGCTCCTAACACCTTGTTTAGTCTTTCCGGGTCACGTAATCCTAAGCCTCCTTTTTCCTTTTTTTCTGTTAGGTGGTTCCAAGAAACTAGGGCCCATTTTTTCTGATACTTTGATCCTCCCCAAATGAACTTTCTAATGATTTCTCTTATTTTTGAACAGATACCTAAAGGCACTGCCATTATCGACAGGGGATAAATGGGAATAGCTTGAAGAACGGATTTCACCAGCACAATCCTCCCTGCCATATTTAGGGTTCTAAAAGCCCAGTTCGCGACTCTGTTACTCAGTTTGTCCAGGATTCCTTGCCAGTTTTTCAATCTTTTGGAAGTAAAGTCCAGCATATTTCCCAAGTATTTCGTTGGCAATTCTCCTCTTCTGAATCCCAGCAGTCTTATGAGATGGGATTTAATCTGTTCCATTGTTTTGAAGAAAAATACACAAGATTTGTCTCTATTGATCTCCAGCCCTGAGGCTTCTGAAAATAAGCCCAGAATCTTCTTCAGCTGTCTCACTTCTTTCACCGTTGGTTCCCCGAAAAGCATAATGTCATCAACAAATTGCTGATGAGTTAAAGGTAACTCATTACCCCATATCCTCAAACCCTTGAGTTTGTTCGCTGCCCGTTCCTTTTTAATGTATCTACCAAGGCCTTCTGCTGCCAATATGAAGAGAAACAGAGATAAAGGGTCTCCCTGCCTGATGCCTATAGACGCATTAAAGGTTTTAGAGGGAGTTCCGTTAACGAGTATGGAGAAGATCGGGGATGAAATTAGACTGTGAATCCACTTTACCCATCTCCTACAAAAGCCAAAACTTTCCATAACCTCTCCCAAATAATTCCAGTTCAGTCTATCATAGGCTTTCGACAGGTCTAATTGTATCATCATACCCTTTTGGTTTTTCATTTTTAGAGAATGGATGACCTCTTGGGAAACTACTAGACCATCAAGGATTTTCCTACCTTCTACAAAACCCGTTTGTTCAGAAGATATTAGCTTATCCAGCAAAGGTTTCAATCTTTTAGCAATCAAGGATGTTATTATCTTATATATGACATTACATAATGTTATAGGGTGAAACCCATTAGCATCTTCCAAGTTGTCGTTCTTAGGAATCAAAGCGTAAAAAGTGGAATTAATAGCGGGCCATACCTTCTGGTTCATCCGGGATTCTTCTATCAACTCTAGGATTTCTCTTCCCAGAAAATGCCAGCTCACTTGAAAGAATTCAATCCTGAAGCCGTCTGGGCCTGGAGCAGTACCTTTTTTCATGGATTTAACAATTTCTTCTACCTCCTCTAAATTAGCTGCCCTCATCAAAGCATTGTTTTGGTCTTCTGTAACTAATCGGGGAATGGCTGAGCATATTTTCTTAATAGTTTCCTCTCTGTCTACTGATGGTTCAACTAAAATACCTTTGTGATGGTCCACCAACACCTGTTCAATCCCTTCTTTCTCCAAAACTCTCACTCCATTCTGATCTTTGATGGACAATATCTTGTTTCTTTGTCTGTGCTGGATCATTGCCTGATGGAAAAATTTAGTGTTTCTTCCCCCTTCCCTTAACCATTTTATTCTTGATTTTTGCCTCCACAACAATTCTTCTTGTATCCGCCTTTCCTCAATTTTTCCAAGAATTATCCCCTCCTCTCTAACGCTGTCCTTTGTCCTACCTTCTATGATTATCTTCTGCGGCAACGATTCCATTTCCCCTACCAGTTTTTGTTTTTCCTCCAAGATATTTCCAAACTCTTCCTTGTTCCATTTCTTGATTTTCCCCTTCAATTCTTTAAGTTTTAGTTGGAAAGTATGCATCTTTCCTTTACCCTGAGCTGAACTTTGTGTCCACCATTCTTCCACCTTCTTAATAAATCCAGGATCTCTTAACCAAAAGGATTCAAATCTGAAGGGTCTCCTTCCATAGTTCTTTTTAATATCTATCTCCAGTCTGATAGGCCAGTGATCGGATCCAAGGCAAGGCATGATCTTTGCCTCAATGAAAACATCCTTTTTCATAACAGGTTCAGAAACTAAGAAACGATCAAGTCTCGAGGCAATCTAGTTCTTTCCCCCCCCTCCTATTATTCCAAGTACAAATTCCATTGATTGTATGAATATCAACTAATCTCAATTCATCAATCATATCATTGAACATACTCATGTATTGGTCAACTTTTCTTATCCCCCCCTTTTTCTCCTCGAGGGACCGGATTAAGTTAAAATCACCCCCTATAATCCATGCAGGCTCTTGGTAGATTCTACGCATTGCGTTCAGTTTTTGCATGAAGATTTCTTTCTCCCCTGGGGTGGGTGGGCCATAAACCCCTGAAATGACTACTTTTTCGTTCGTTCCTACTATTCTACCAATGCCTGTAAGGATACTGGTCATGCTAGTCCAACCTTCTAGGGTTATGTCATTTGGGTTCCATAGAATGGCAAGTCCTCCCGCAGATCCAATAGCATCTTGCCCCATAACTTCGTATTGAAGCTTATTTTTGTTGATAATTTCTTCCAACTGCTGAACTGAAATTTTTGTTTCCTGAAGAATCATAATACTCGGTTTCTCTTTTTCCAGCTTCTCTTTCATATATCTCTGTTTTCCTTTGCTATTTAAGCCTCTAATATTCCAGCTGATGACAATCATTTAAAACTTTTGGTAGGAGGGAAAAAATACCTCTGACAGAGGTATCACTTTGCCTGAGTTAATCAGCGTTTCTCCCACAGTTTTAATGGCTTCACTCAGTGACTTCCGTCCTCTTTTCCTGTTATTTTTGCCAGAAACGTCCATTCCCATCTGATCATTCTCCTGTTCACTTGCTTTGATTAGCTGTTTATCCTTGCTCTCCCCCTTTTTTTCCTTGTACTTTTGAAATGCTTCCTTGAACAATTGTTTCTGTTTCTATGGTATGAATCTGTTATCCAAATTTTTCCATTCCTGAATTAGCTGTTTCATGATTCTTTCCTCCTCCACCTCATTTTCCTTTTGATTCTCCACGTCCATTTGGGAAGGCTCTGTCACTACTTCCGATTCTCCCACCACCCTTTCTTCCATTGCTTTCCCCAAACTCTGTTCTTTTTCTTTTGTTTCTGTGACTCCTTCCATAGGCGTATTTCCCATCTCATCATCATCCCCCAGATTCACTTCATAGTCCTCGCTTTCATTTTGAAGGACATGAAACTTGTTTTGGCTTACTGTATTAAGGGGCTTTTCCTGCGTCTGAGTCTTGGGACCCTCTTTTCCCTGTTTCTTTCTTCTTGAAACTTGTATAAAATCCCTATCTGCCTCTCCCATAACTCCGGCTCCTCCTTGATGTGTTTCTTGGCTTTTATCGAACTCTTCCTCCTTATTTAGCTGACATTGCCTGTAAAGATGGCCATATTCATGGCACTTACGGCATCTAAACGGAATGTGTTCGTAGTCTATTGGTTGTTTCTAGATATCATCATGGTATTCCAGTTCAATGGATTCGGGAAGAGGCTCAAATATATTCATATATACACAGAGCCTAGCATATGAGTTAAAATTGCCGCGTTTTTTCGCCTCTGCTATTTTAATAAAGCCCCCAATTGTATTTCCAATCCCTTCTAAAATTTCGGGGTCCCAAAATTCCTCTGGTAGACCGAACAATCGAACCCAGATTGGGGCAGCCAGCATTCTTACATTTTCCGGGTTGTATCGTTCCTCCCAATGTTTCATGAACAAGCCCGCACTATTCATAAAATACGGCCCCTCCTCGAAAACCATTTCTTTTTCCTCTAGATTTGCAAATATGGCTGTAAAAAACCCTTTCGCCCCCAATTTTAGATCTATGTGTCCTTTTGGTCTCCATCTTTGAAGAATCCATCTGTTCAGTTCTTTCTCAGTTGGCCAGTATCCTATGAACTTGCATATCAGCACATGGTCCTTCATGTAACTAGTGTATTCCTCCAGTTTGTTATAGGGAATGACATATCTGGGATGTTTTGGGGCTCTCGGAAGACATTTCCCGCCCATTCTCTTTTTCCATAGGTTGCCCATCACTGGAGCACTGTTTTCCTTCAGATTCTGCTGCATTCTGATGGTACTGGTTTCCCCCGCAACAACATTTTTGAAGGAGGGGATCTCTCCCCTCCCCTACTGGTTTTCCATTTCCCCCTCAAGTCTATTATCTTTAATGATACCCTAATTTCTCTGCTGAAAACCAATCAGAAAAAAACTGATTAACCCAGAGATTACCTCAGGCAGACTGGCACCCTTGCTGCCCGCCGTCTGCTGCTCCGCGATTCTCGCCTGCGTTGCTCAGGACCTGCATTCCACGCCCTTAGGGTTCCACCGTCCGCTCATTCTCCCGCTCCCTATATAAGCCCTCTACCCATAATCTTATTAATTGTAAGATAGCTAAGGAATTGAATTGATTCCTATATCCAACACGAATGTCAAGTGATGGATGCAAATGGAGGAACCATAAATTGCTCTGGAAAGTGCAATAATACCAAGCTATCCATGGGATAATATGTATTGAATATCCCAATGCTTTCCATTTCAATGGGTGGTGTTGATGTTGTACTATGAGTTCAATGCCTACAATATTTGGGTACAATAGCTTTTAATTTTCAAGAACTTTTCTTGAATTTTTTTTTCAGAAGAAAAGGAAGTTGAATTAAGGGGTATCATTGGGAAACCGGAAAGATAATCAACTTTTATAACATGACAAGGCTTCTAAAGAAAGAACAATGAGGTGTAATTGCACAATTATATTCGCTAGAGGTTCCCACATCGAAATCATCTATTTCTCTAGATCTCCATAAAGTCTTGGACAATCATTCCAAGGTATTTGAGACTCCCAAAGGCCTCCCACCTATTCTATTCATTTGATTCCAGGAAGTGTTCCTCCAAACATCAGGCCTTACAGAAATCCCTATTCCCAACAGAGTGAAATTGAAGGTGCGGTTGCATAAATGCTAGAGGCTGGTATAATTCAACCTAGTCAAAGTTCTTTCGTTGCTCCAATAGTATTTGTGCACAAGAAGGAGGGATCATGGCACATGTGTCCGGATTATAGGGAGCTCAACAAGCTCACTATAAAGATAAATTTCCCATTCCTGACATTGATGAATTATTGGATGAATTGCATGGATCAATTTACTTCACCAAGTTGGATCTTCATTTAGGATATCATCAAATTAGAATGAATACTAAAGACATTCTAAAAAAACATTTAGAACTCATGAGGGTCATTATCAATTTTTGGTCATGCCCTTTGGCCTTACCAATGCACCTTCAACATTTCAAGGTTTGATGAATTCCATTTTCAAACCCTTCCTTAGAAAATTTGTGTAAGTATTTTTTGATGATATAATAATCTACAACAAGTCTTGGAAGGATCATGTTCAACATGTTGATAGGGTGTTCAAACTATTGGAGGAGAAACAACTATATGTAAAAAATTCCAAATGTTTATTTGGAGTACAAGAGGTGGAATATCTAGGTCATATTGTATCTCATGAAGGTGTTAAGGTAGACCCTAGAAAAATTAAATCCATTAAGGAATGGAAAATTCCCACATCCATAAAGCATCTACGAGGATTTCTCAGGTTGACAAGGTATTATCGCAAGTTTTTTAAGAATTATGGGAGAATAGTAGCACCTCTAACAACATTATTGAAGAAAGATGCATTTTCATGGACTCTAGAAGAAACGAAGGCCTTTGAGCATCTTAAAGAGGCAATGTTCCAAGCATCGGTCTTAGCTACGCCAGACTTCAAAAAACCCTTTATTGTGGAATGTGATGCCTCAAGAAATGGAATTGTTGTTTTAATGCAAGAAGAAAGACCCATTTCCTTCAAAAGTCGTCCAATCAAAGGAAAGTATTTACAAAAGTCTATTTATGAGAAGGAAATGTTGGCAATATCACACACACTTAAGAAATGGTGACCATACCTAATGGGAAGACACTTCAAGATAAAAACAGATCATGATAGTCTTAAATACTTTTTAGAACAAAGATTATCTTTAGAAGAGCAACAAAAATGGGTCACAAAGATGTTGGGTTATGACTTTGAAATCATCTACAAAAAAGGGAAGCAAAGTGTTGTTGTATATGCACTCTCAAGAAAGGAAGAGGATGTGGAAGCATTGATTTGTGCCATTTCTATTATCCAACCAGATTGGATAAACGAAGCAAGGGATGAATGGAAGAATGACGAAGAAGTGTTGGCACTCATTCAAGAGTTACAACAAGATCCCAATACATCTGATACATTTAATTGGAAAAATGATTTGTTATGGTACAATGATCACTTATACCTTTGTAAGAATTCCCAGCTCAAACAAGAGATTCTTATGTAATTGCACACCTCTCCCTTAGGAGGGCACTTAGGATTTTTAAAAACTTAACACATGGTTAAGAAGAAATTTTTTTGGGATGGCCTTAAATCGGATATTCAAAATTTTGTGGCAGAATGTTTGGTTTGCCAACAAAATAAAGTTGAATTAATTAATACCCCATGTCTATTACAACCTTTATCCGTTCCAAGTCAACGTTGGGAGGAGGTTTCAATGGATTTTATCATAGGTTTACCCAAGTCCGAAGAAAAGAGTGTCATCATGGTGATAGTTGACAAACTTATCAAGTATGCACACTTTTGTGGATTATCTCATCCATTTAAAGAAAGTATAGTTGCTACTACATTTATGGAAACAATTCAAAGCTACATGGAAACCCAAAGATTATTGTAAGCGACAAAGATTGCATTTTCACTAGAAATTTTTGGACAAAATTATTTTCTTATATAGGTACTCAGTTAGCTCATAGCTCATCTTATCATCCTCAATTTGATGGACAAACTGAGATAGTAAACACATGTTTGGAAGGATATCTTCATTTCTTTGTATCTAATAAACATACACAATGGGGCAAATGGTTGTCTCTGGCTGAATGGTTTATAACACTTCCTTCCATACTGCAACAAAAATGAACCCATTTATGGCACTTTATGGATATCATCCACTATCCATCACATCATATTTAAGAGAAAATTCTAAGGTTCATGTAGTGGAAGATCACATCAAGCATCTACAACAAGTTCTCCAACTCTTTAAGGATAACCTCACTTTGGCAGAGAATAGAATGAAACAAGAGGCAGATCAACATCGCAGTGAAAGAAGTTTTGATGTAAGTGACTGGGTATTTCTACAGCTACAACCATATAAACAAATGCCCCTCAAGCAAGCTAAGAAGGATAATAAATTATCACCAAAGTATTATGGTCCGTACAAGGTGTTGCAAAAGATTGGTACTATGGCATACAAATTGGAGCTTCCTGTAGCTTCCTGAGTGCACCCAGTTTTCCATGTTTCATGATTAAAGAAGGTTATAGGTGACAAGCTCTCAGTTCAAACAATATTTCCAGAACTTGACGAGGAAGGAAAAAACATATTTAAACCTAAAGTAGTCATAGAAACAAGAGCTCGACAGCTACAAAATCGAACAATTTTAGAGTATCTCATCAAGTGGAAAAACTTACCCGCTGAATATTCCACATGGGGGGATGAGAATTTTATACAGAGGCATCCGGAACTACTCAAACATTGAGGAAAACAATTTTTTGAAGGAGAGGGGCATGTTAGGTCCCTATAGTACTAGTGATTCTCCCATTACTATTGTTATTGTAGCCCTTATTATTATTAGGTTGCCCCTATTGTCCCCATATTATTATTATTGTTCCCCATATAAGCCCACTATTCTTATTGTTGTGCCCTTATATTATTATTGTTATGTCAGCTTTGATTATATTGTGACTTCTTACACTCCTACATATATAAAGGAGGTTTTTTCATTTTAATCATCGAGGAATTGTTCATATGTGTAATGTAAAGGAGGTTGCCCCCTTGAAGAGGCCGATTTTGAAGTTGTTGATCTATCTTTTCTTCTATTTTGTGAGTTGGTTGCATAACATCGAGATCCTTACCCTAGATGGTCACATCCATCAGTCCAAGGTGCTCTTTGAATACCAAGAACTTCCATTTGGACAAAGTCTTGGTGAGTATATTTGTTGTTAGATCCCTATACTACTAGTGTAACCCCTTATTGTTATTAGTGAAACCCCCTTATTTTATTGTTGTCCTTATCAAACATGTTTAGTAGATCTCGTCCCACCAACTTGCAAGCTCCAACCTCCTGAGATTTGCGTGGACATTAGAGGAAATTTTAGCTTAAAAGTTACATCCTAAAGAAAATAATAAAACAATAGGAAAAAAAAATAAAACAAGATTTATATATTTTGGAGAGAAACGAAAAAAAGTACATTTTTAATTGTATTTTTGGCTAATCTCCTTATCGGTTTACTCAAATTTCAAGTGTAGATACTCGTTGGATGGAAAAATAAATTATGCATCCAATGAGTACCCATTATGCATACTTTTGAGAAGACTCACATTGATAAAAATTGAATATACATTAAAAAACATGTTCAACAATTTTTTTTAATATACCTTTGGTTTTTATTAATGTGGTTCTTTTCAAAAATATACAAAATGGGTACTTGTTGGATGCGAAATTTAATTCCACATCCAACGAGTGTCTACACTTGAAATTTGAGTAAACCTATAAGGACATAATCCAAAAGTACAATATATATATATTATACTATATATATATATATTTATATATATATATTTATATTATATTTCTCCAAAAATTTAAATGTACTTCTTAAATTTAAGCTTTTTGATTGGGTTTTACATATTACATGCATGAAAATTTCCTTTGATGAGTTTAGATCACGTTGTTTTTTAATTTTGAGAGCGTCCAAAACTTAAGTGTCATTTTTGAAACATGGGCTCTGATAATATTCAAGTTCTTTCATAGGGATTTTCATCTTTTCTAGATTTCATTCTCCATTTTGGACATGTTCTCACTCTGCTGCTTCAGAAATTGTTCTGTTGTGTTCAAGTCAATTCTAGCTTGAAAATTCTACACATATTTTTGCCCATTTATATGGATATTGGAAATAAATATAATAATAATACTTGTAACAATAATAGTCAAATCAAGTTAGTGAAAATAATAATTGTAAAACGATTTCAGATGGGTTAGGCACAATGTACACCAATACTTTGTGAAGTGAGCCCAAAATAAATCAAATGAAAAAGCTAACACAATGTAGAACAACATGTTGAGAAGTGAGCCAAACTAAATCAAATTAAAAGGGAGTACAATGCTAGAGACCCACTTTTAATTATTATTATCGAGATCTATCATTGATTGAATAAATAGGATTACTACTATTTTATATGATAGTCAAATGAATGCAACAAAGCTTACCCGAATTCCAAGTTATTTTAATTTTTAAATCTTAAAATCTTATCATTTAATATTAAAAAATAATATTTCTACATAAGTAATTATTAATAAATCATCCTTTATGAGTTAGTAGGGAGTCATATTAACTTTGGATGTAGATCTATCAAGCTCTAGAGGGATCAAATCTCTTAGAGTGAAAATATACTTATATTCCACATGCATACCATGGGTCAATACCATGAGTTAATACTATCGGTCAATACTTACCTTTTATGGTTTTTGTTTAAATCCAAGAACGTCATAACATCTCATCCACACTAGAAGGAACAATAAGATACAATAAATAGAAAATATATATTAAACAAAATGCAACCATTTTACTGAATTCAATTTATCCATTAAGAATTCAATTTGGATCCCTTTATGAATTAACAAAGCCTAAAGAGCTTTAACTACTTGCATGCCAACCTCTCCTAATTAGTTTAGTTGGAATCATAACACTAAGATTATTACCATTTTAAATCATAATGGTTTAAATCATGCTTGGAGACTAGAGTTACTATTTTAAGTCGTAATGATAACTGTAAATCCATATTATTACTATTTTAAATCAAAGGGTTATTACTATTTTATGTTACATGCTAGAAGAAAAAAAAATGAATGCAAGCAAGCTCACTTGAATTCCAAGCCCAAGAGCTTCAAGTTGTGTTTCTATTCTTGAACTACTATCTGAAAAAGGAAGATCTGAAAGCTCCAACTTCACTATGTTTTGCAAAGCACTGGGTAAGACATGGTTATAAAAAACGTGCTCTAACAAGAAGTGCTATGAATTAGCATCTGATGTTTGAAGGGCATACTACAAGATGGACAACACAACAAAGTGATTTTCTATCCAAATCCCACCCATTCTGAACAAGAATGTGCAATTCCCAAATAGCCTATAGAGACTCAGCTTCACCAGAGGGTTTACAACAACTATCAAAGCGTTTTTGGGACTCATTTTGGTTGCACTGGTGTAATTTAAAATTGTCAAAAATTATTGGAGTACATTGTTGACAAAATCAACAATGTCCTATGGGGGGCTTCTTCCACAGGTTTACCAGTGGAACCCATAAATTCACCCGCACATTTCATGGATCTCTCCCAATGCGGAAACATTGCCTCCAAGGGATAACACACATACATGCAAGGGGCCAACAAGATTCTAGAGAAAACATCACGTCCTAAAACCACATGACAGAACTAATCCTCCCACCTCTTGTGACAAACTGATCATGTTATAACTTCATCGCCAACCAGAGGGAAACCAATTGTGGTGTAGAAAATAGATTCAGGTTTTTCAGGATGCAACTATTTATCCAACATGCATTGCATGATTAAAGAAGCAATAGTCCCTCCCATGGATTGACCGGTGAATACCACGGTTTTCCCCTTTCCATACTTTAGGCGTACCTGTAACAACAATCAAAATGGTTTTTTTTGCATGAATCCATGAAAATATTGGTTTTGATATGTGCATGGAACTTGAACGCTAAATCAGACTCGACTTCAAACTTGGACAGTCTATATAAATGGAAAATCTTATGAGGCTTAGTACTTGATTAATATACATCACTTAAGCGCAAAAGAAATCTAGGTTATTGGTTTAAGATGGATCTACGTAGTCGTGCTTCTTGCTTAGTTAAATTATTGTACAAAATTTCCAATAAAAGAACCAAGAACAGAAGAACCTCTTCTTGAAAAGAATAATTGCTCCAAATGTGCTGGAATTGACTGAGAGAAACCTCATAGATGGAGTACGGCTAGATATTCTCGTATTTCATCCACTCCAAACAACCAATATCATGTATTTTGTTGAAGAAACTAATTCCAACCACTTGTTAGGTGCCAATTAAGGTGTCGTAGTCTATTTGAGTTTATTCCAGTTTGGTTGAGTTACAAGTTAGTTCTAGTCCAGTCATTTATTGTTGATCTCTCTTATGTAGTATATTTTAACTGTTTGGGAATATTGAGAAGAGCATGTCTAATTCTAATCCACATTTTCAATCTTTAACACGGAATGAGAAACAGAGAGAATAGGTGAGGTTGCATAAGACTGCTTGAGAGAAGCATTTCATATGTGTGTGTATTCACAGAAAAAAAGGTAGAGAATGTAGTGAATGCAAATTTTTCTCCATTTCCCATTTCAAGTTTATTTTCCCTCTCTTATTTCCACCTCTGTCAATATTTGACATGGTATCAGAGCATAACCTACATAAGACTCCTTGAGAGCAGCAAAGAATGTGAGGTAGCCATGAAAAGCCTCTGTTGTTTGAAGAAGCCTACAACTGATCCAATGAAGGCCAAGAGATGGATTGTTACATTTCACGCAAGGAGAAATTCATATTTAAAAGAAAAAATGTGCAGTAACGCATACTAGGCAGTTTAGCAGTCATGAAAACTTACCACACTCATTTATCGAGATGCTAACGCAGTCTCATACTAGCCACAGGTGTGTTGCAGTAGTAAATTAAAAAAAAGCCACATTCTGGTAGTTCCATGCAAGGGATCAAACCCAATATTAGTTGAATGTGTAGCCACAGAGCCACCATGTAGCAGGGGAGCACGAAGTTTGAAAAATGAGCACGAATTAAAAGAGCATAGAGATCGGTCAATATCTTTGAAAACGTATTTACCGTGAAAAAATTTAGGTCATTTGAGCCTATCATCTTTTTCATGAAAGGCATATGATATATAAGGTATATCGAAAGTGAAAAGGAAAGTGAAATCTTTGTTTGAGTTTTTTTTAAGAAAAGGCAAAAATAATTTAAAAAAACAAGAAAACAAGCAAAGGCTGTTAAATACTTTTTAAATATTTCCTCTCTCTTGAAATCTATTGTATGAAGGTCGTTTCTCCATTGGTATTTTATTTAAAACTGATTTTATTTTTTTTAAATCAGAAATATCTATCTCTAAAAGGGTAGTTGTTGTTGGTTTAAAGAGAAAGGGAGATTTTTTAATAAAGAGTTTCCTTTTGGCCCTATATTTGTGACATGCCTTGCAAGCCTTGAGCACTGGTTTTTCCGTTCTTCCACCTCAAGGTTATACATATTTAGTGCTTTCTTTTTAGAGTAATGGACCTCACTGTAGTGTTCAATCCCTATGTGAAGCAAATAACAAATAGAAATTGGAAAATCTAAGAGGCTCAAAAATTCAAAGAAACAACAAGAGTTGTTTGAGACCTATTTGAATTAGTTGTTAAAAAAAAGGAAAAAGAATGCTTTCTCATTGAAGTGCATTAAAGAATGTGTAAATGACAACATTATTCCCTCATTGCAGATGCAAAGAAAACCAAGGAAGATTGGGATACCCTTGAGAGGAGTTTTGGAGTAAGGGGAAGTATTCAAGTTGAAGATGAAGGTATATATATACCAACAAATCTACAAAAAGAGTTTGCCAGAATCCCACTTCAAAGTGGATGACAATGATTATGGTGTGTTACCATAAGCAGAGAAAGAACACATAGATGCTCATGGATACCACTATGAACAACCACAAGTGGATGACCATTTACTAGTGAATCCAATAGCAAAGTTTGTTGATAACAATGAAGTTGTCATTTGAGCAACCAATAGTATGGTGAATCCATCAATTAATATTGTTGATGTTATATTTGATGAGGAATGTTTAACTAATGATGAATGGTAGCATATGATGCAACAAAAACATATTATTGATAAACTACTATTTGGTGAGAAAATCCCACTTAGGTCTCAAAACCAAGTGGAAGGAAACCTATTTGCAACAACACAAACTAGTAAAAAAGTGGAAGAGGTAAAGGAAAAAAGGTAATCGAAGAAGAGAAAGCTCTCATTATAGAGTAAAAAGAATATGATCTTGAAAATGTTTTTTAATATTAACCTTTATTTTAAATGTGCATATGTTAGCAACAACTAGGAAGAAGCAACAAATTCTAAAGAAGAATTAAAGTTCCTTGAAGCATGGCCTGCAACACCATGTTTTGATAAAGTCTACATAGAATTTGCAAAAATTGTTAGACATGACAATGGCAGAGACAAAATATGAATGATAAACATTGAATTGCATCTATTATTCATAATGATACATATATATAGTACATTGGTGTGACCCTTGGATTCATATTCCAAGTGGTATCTTGGACTCTGGTGGTTGTTCACATTCCACCCCAACCCATAGAAGATTAGATGTCCAACATTCCCCCACAACCCGAAGGGGTATGTATGAGTCCAAGAAGAGAGTTGTAATACAAAATGTGAAAAATGCATGGCAGCACTAGGCTGAATGTGCTCTTTGAAATGTTGGTATAAGGGGGGTGGTTTAAGGATGAACACCAACACTAGAACGCTTAGTGTAGTTCACGGAACCCTTCCAAATGTGGCATGAAGTTGAGGTCTTCTACTAGAGGCAATGCCCCTAATGTTTTGAAGAGGGAAACCTTCAACCTTGAAAGGGAGGTCTCACCCCGCATAAAAAGTGAGAATCTCAGCCTGAGAAGGGAGGTCTCAACCTGTGATGGTTTAAGGATGACCAAAAAATCTCGAATGCTTAATGTAATTCCTGGAACTCTTCCAAAACCGACAAGGAGCTAAAGTCTTCTGCTAGAGGAAGTGTCTCCAATTCTTTGAAGAGATGTCTCAACCCTGCATAGATGGTTTAAGGCTGATCACCAATCGAAGGCATGCATAGGGGCATCTTTGTCTCTGGCTACAACTTTGAATCTGGTATGGTGGGTTATGGCTCAAGCTCACTTGATGTGGCTTTAAAGATTGTAGATGACCATAACTTCCCCCGATGTCAGGTACAAGGTGAGATGATGGAGAAAACTCAACTACAAGACTGTTCAATACTCTAGAACAAGGTATGACATATGACTAAAATATCTTCTTGGCTATTGAAGCCCATTGGCAAGAAGCGATCCATCCAAGATGAATCTTTTTTCTTGCAGGAGGCTTGTTTTTGAAGAATATGTTTGAACAATGAGTGGTTTTATGACAGTGCTCACATGGATGAAGATGAAAACATTGATCTTCCATATGGCCAACTCGGTCACAATGTTGGCATTTAACAACTTTTGATTGCGAATGTGGAGGAGCAGAATCTCGAACAGGTGAAGGTGAACCTCCATGAAGAAACCCAACACTTTGACATTGAATGGGCTTGGAATAGTTTGGAATATGAAAGGACAATTCCATGTCATATCCAAGACCGGTTTTGTGCTTATTATGGACAAGCTTTTCCCAAGGTCTGATGATTTTCTTGGGAAGTGCAAGCTAAATTTCTACTTCTACATCAATTCTATTACTTCAATGGGTACTCGATTTGAATCAACTTCAATATTACTAATTTAATCACTTGTTGGTTGTTGATGGGTGTTTGTTTTAACCTTGAACAAAGGATTGTTTTGAGTACAAAAAAAAGAAAATGACAATCTGTTGAAGCTCATCTGGCTAGAACTAAGATTCAAGTTTCAAAAAATCAATCTATTCTTGTGCATCTTGTACACAAATTATAATATCAGACGTAATATCCTTGTTGATTTTTACCATCTCATCAACAATGGAATGTATTAGAGTACTTAGCAACTCTAATATTCCATCAAATCTGTCCATATTTCTAACAAATCAAGAATAAAAATAGGGGAGCGACTAAAAATATCAAAGGCTCCAAATCAATGTCACCAGAAAATAAACTTTTACCAAAAATACTCCATTTTTTTTGTAGATTACAAACTCTTCTCTACGATAGTGATTTCAAAATCTAGGAGCATAGTTCTTCAGACTCTAGAAGTGGTAGAAACGATAAATGGAATGACCCTTCATTACAACAACCAACCAGTTCTGAGCCACGACACCACTACACTATGCAAAACACTATAACTATATTGTTCACTCCACTCTTTGTCGTTGTAAACTTGGGTTAGGATAAGTGGGCACTAAATGATTTGACTCAAAATCTCCAAAAAGAAAATGGAAAATGCAATTCAATTATTCTAATGAAATTCATTACGGGTCAAATAGAAATTTCTACATTTTGGTTGGTTGGTGCGACGGTCACAGAAGAATGGCATGTTGAATGTGGAACTGACAATATGACTGGTGCTAAGAGTAGTATGATAACTGCAATACCATTCAACGTATTATGGGTAGGATGGAGGTGATACCATATATGGCGGATTCAACGTATACCAGCATACAAAATGGATATATGGAATTGATATACCAACATAAAAAATGTGGAGGAGGAGTCAATATATGGAATCTATATACAAGCACACTAGGTGTGAAGAGTGTTTTATCTTCCTACGTGGAGGCACCAAGTCTGAGACCCACAAAGAAGCAAAGGCGAACAGTTGGTGGCAAACACATTCAAACACTCCACCCACAGTCACTCTGGCATTGTCGAAGACACTGTCTATGCACCATAATATAAGGGCCTTGAATGAGATTTTTTTCTCGGCTATGTTTTTATTCAATTTGTAGCCCAGAAGATGGGAAAGTCTCTATCTCTAGGTTGTTACCATCTCTGAGCACGAATCGAATGCTCGCAGTGCCAGGATTTCCTCTGCAGGCTCTATCGAAATGCAGTGTGGCTTCAGCAACATGAGGAGTTACCGACTTTCTGTAGAGGAGGGGCTGAGTATGTGTGGAGGAAGGGCGGACTGCACTTCCACTCTGATATCGGTCAATTGTGTATGGATTAGGGAGGAGCGATGCAAAATATTATCCAAGATATCAGAGATTTTAAATCGAAAACAAAGGTGGACAAGGTAGTCATACTGTGGATTGCTAATACCAAACGATACAATGATGTTATCGTGGGTTTAAATGACACAAAGGAAATCATGCTTGCTTCTCTGGAAAGAAATAAGTTTGAAATATTTCCATCGAAATTGTATGACGAAATGAATTTAGGAGAACGTTCCCTTCATAAATGAGAATCCTCAAAACACCTTCATTCCAAGATTGATCAATTTAGCAATTACAAAGAATAGTATCATCATAGGATATGACTTCAAGAGCAGGCAGAAAAAGATGAAGTCGGTACTCGTGGATTTCCTAGTCAGTGTTGGTCTTAAGCCAACTTCGATTGTGAGCTACAATCACCTCAGTAACAACGACGATATGAATATGTTAGCTCCCCAGACATTCTAGTCAAAGGAGATTTCAAAGAGAAATGGAGAAATGACAGAGGCATTTTTTCTATTTGAGATAGTGGATGGAGAACCCAACACGAATCTAGCTAAGAGAGGTCAGCCAGATAGTGCACAACATGGAATAGGCATGCACACAATAATGGTAATTCGACAAGAAGGAATGCAGAACTAACATGCAAAAAGAGGTTACAAAACAAGTGGCTCAAATTTGGGCAAGACATGAATACACCTACAGCTCCGATACCATGTTAGGCATGACAATGGTAGAGATAGAATATGAATGATAAACATTGAATTGCATCTATTATTCACAATGATACATATATAGTACATTGGTGTGACCCTTGGATTCATATTCCAAGAGGTCTCTTGGACTCCGCTGGTTGTTCATATTCCACAGCAACCCATAGAGGATTAGGTGTCCAACATAAATGAATGTTGAAGGCAACATGGATAATGAAAACATTAATACATTTTTCATGCATTGGAGTCTTGAAGAGATGAAATTGTATTATATAACTATGTTGCAACAAAAGATTGATGATGAAAAGCACACTACAGAAGATGACACGTGGCAACAATCCACATACTAACTGATTTTTGTAGAAATCAAGGACATGCTTAGACAACTTGGAAAAATGGAAGAGATGCACCAGCAACTGAAAAATATGAAATTTGAAGTCTACAATAAAAATAAAAAGTTCAAACAATTTAAAAGATATAGGATTTGGAAGAAAAGAAAAAGAAAAGGAAATTTAGGTCATGTCAATTTTTTTTTTTTAAATGTAATCCTAACTGAGACTTAGACCACTGGATATCTTAGTTTAGATTTTTTTTTTTTGGTTGTAATTAAGGGGAGTGTTGAGAAACTAATCCCAACCACCTACTAGGTGTCAATCAAAGTGTCATAGCTTATTTGAGTTTAGTCTAGTTCAGTTGGATTGTAGTTGAGTTCTAGTCCAGTCATTTATTGTTGATGTCTCCTATGTAGCCCATTTTAACTATTTGGGAATATTGAGAAGAGCACTTATGCTCCACATTTTCAATATTTAACAAATTTGACATTCTTTGTATTTTGTTTTTATGGATGTGAAGATATGGGGATCAATAAAGCCACAAAAAACGAAGATAATTATATCCACCATGTTAGTTATCGTACAAGAGGGCTCATCATGTACAATGATGTAAAAACTAGAAGATAGCTTGAAGGAAGCCAACAACATAGTGTCCCAGAAAACAGAAGTTGATCCACCCATTATTCTAACACACATAGTCCAACAAATAATAGTAGTCAAATAAGTAATCTTGCAATACAATTGTCTAACAATAGTCGAAGAGTATTATACCTCAAGTCTCAATTGGAAGACCCTACAATGAACATCATGAGATGTATATTCCTCCTCCTGCACTTCAATGTGCCAAAAATAGTTGAAGAGTATTGTACCTCATATCTAAAGTGGAAGATAACGTTTAAGAATTCAACAACATGACGTTCGAGAAAACATAAGATGATCCACCCACCATTCTAACATTATATACAAACACAATCCAACAAACAAGAGGTGCAGTCTACTAAGTAATGTTGCAATACATTTTTCCAACAAATATAGCTAAAGAGTATTATACCTCAACTTTGAAGTGGATCCCTTGCAATGAATGTTGTGAGATGTATATCCCTCCTCCTAAACTTCAATGGTTGTCGGGGAGAGAGTGGTTATTTTATTAGAGGACTAACCATTGAGGGTGAAAAAAAATGATGAAAGTAAAGTTGTTGTGTAAAATTTGAGCTTTTGTAAAGTCATTAGTCAGGAAACTCGACTATGAGACTCACTCTACAACGTTTCTCCAACATGCGAAGTGATAGATTGGAGTATATGTTAAAAATATATGTTATATTAGAACATATTAACATTTCCTAACCAGATAGATTCGAGTTGGGTTATTCAGATGTAATGGCTTTTTAAAAACTTAAGAGTATTTTTTAATCTATATTTTTCTTCATGATGAGATTATATTTAGATGCAAAGACTTTTTTGAGAAATTCATAGGACTTTTAAAATTATATTTTTTTAATAATGAGATCATATAAATTAAATTTACTATTTATAATTTAGTAATATAAATAGTTAGTAATTGCAATACATTTAAGAAAATAATAATTTTTATTTTGAATTAGTATTAATTAAATAATTACAAATTAAGATTCTCAATTTATAAATAGGTTTTGTTATAATACTAATTGCATCTAGATTCACTTTAATTCTAGATTCACTTTAATTCTGGATCTACCAAGCATTTGGAGGGATCAAATCCGCTAATCTCTTATCAAGTTTTGCATTTTACGATATTTGATCTCTCTACAATATGTATATTAATAGTTAAGATAATCTATCCTAATTTATATATTAGAAATACTTGTTGTTTTCTATTTTGAGAAAATTTAAATCACAAAAAAATGTTTTTATGTAGGATATCAATTTACCTAATTTATATACATGAAATATTAATTAATTTTTACGTTGATAAAATTTATTTCAAACACTATTTCAGTTTTGTAAGTATTCCAATTTCATCAAAGCAAAAATTGACTTGTGTTTAATAAGTTTTTCTCAAATTATCTTAGTAATTCCATGTTGTTTTAGTGTGAAGCAAGGAAAAATTTATAGACAAATAATCTTATTTCAAACTTTATTTAAAGTTTTTTGCACGAATAATCTATGGCTAAACAAATCTTATACTATTTTTTTTTTCTTGAATTTTGTTCTCACTTAGTTTCCTTTTGTGATTAATAATATTGTTATATATATGTGTTGTATTGTGGGAGGGCCTTGGTTATTGGAATATGTTTAAATTATATATGCCACTACATCTGCTCCCCGTGTAGGAGAAGCGTACTCCAAATTTCCTCTCCCATCATTTCGTATTTGCGGTTTGGATAGGCGTTTATGCGCAAGGAAAAATATTAAAGACGACTCGACATTTTCGTAAGGTTGTTGACGTTGGAATTTAATTCCAACTGCATCACATAAATGCTGAACAGAGATCTGATCTTCAGCAGTTATTGCATATTATCCGGAAGCAGCAAAAGTCTTCTGATATTTTTGAGCATTAAATACGCATTAAATTCAGAGTTTAATTCCCCTGCAGACTGCCGTCTTGAAAAGCATCACCGCTTCTTCTGCAATAAATACGCAGATATTTTACTTAGTTATTGTTTAAACACAGATATTTGTTTTCCTATAAATATAAACGCACAGTAGTTCTGTTTTTTAACGAAGCAGAAAAGAACAACAGTTCTGTTTTCTGAGTGAGCGGCAACAATGTTAATCTCTGTGTTTTTAACATAGAATGTACAACAGAGTGAATGAAGCTCTATGCACCGCAGTGCTGAGATTAAGTTGCTGGAGCAGCAGTGTTGAGACTGCAATACTGAGACAGGTTATTTTTGTGCTTATTTTGTAACCGCACAGCAGTGTTTGAAGACCTACAACTTTCTGAGATAAAGAAAGTCGGTTTATTGTATCAATTTGTTTATTGTTTATCAGCTGTTTTACTGAATACAAGTTAAGTTTCAGTTACTGTTTCATCAGTTTCTGTGTTGCCAAGCATTACTCTGTTTTTCAGTTTTTATTTTAAAATATCAGAAATTTCCTGTTGCTGCAACACCACGATCAGCGTTGCTGCAACACGGAATCCTGTCGCTGCAACACCATTTCCAGAAAACGAAAATTTCAGTTTTCTGTGCAGAAATAGAATAAAAAACAGAGCATTTTTTTGTGTTTGTCTGTTATGGAATTTAGCAGAAAATTCCAACATGGTATCAGAGCTAGTCTAGGCACTTAGTGAGTCAAAAACAAAGTTTGTTTTTCACTATAGGAGCTGTAAGAAGTTTATAGAGCAGATTTTTCCAGTAGAGAAAGTTTTTGCTTGTTTTTTATTTTTTCACTCAGTATCTCTTCTTTACTTATACAAAGTTAAGATGGCAGATGCTGGAACAGGTTTGACAAATTCCCAACTGCCACAGTTTAATGGGAAAAATCACAGTTATTGGTCCATAACAATGAAAGCATTGTTTGCTTCTCAAGGAATATGGGAGTTGGTTGAAACTGGCTATGTTGAACCTGCAGATGCAACAGCATTGGCTGCTTTGACAATAGCAGAAAGACACCAGTTAAAGAGTGACAGGAAGAAGGATGCCAAAGCCCTGTTTTTTCTCTTCCAATCAGTACATGAAAGTATCTTTCCACGGATTGCAGCAGCAACAAAATCGAAAGAGGCATGGGGTATTCTCAAATCTGCCTATCAAGGCATGGAGAAAGTGAAGACTGCAAAGTTGCAGATGTTGAGGATAGACTTTGAAATACTCAGCATGAAGGAATCTGATACAATAGATTCATTCTTCACTCAGGTTATTGGGTTGATAACCCAGATAAGATCTCATGGTGAAATTCTTGAAGAAAGAAGAATTGTAGAGAAGATCTTGAGATGTTTACCCTCAAGGTTTGAAGCTGTTGTGGTAGCAATAGAAGAAACAGAAGATCTCTCACAGTTCACGGTAGATGAACTGAGTGCTTCTCTTATGTCTCATGAACATAGACTGAGTAGAGGAACA